>LR990934.1:1010030-1212084 GCA_905163415.1 Noctua fimbriata
AGGTTAATTAAGATGTTAACGTCGCTTGCAGCACAAAACAAAATAAAAAAGTATTCTGTTTTAAATACATGAGTATCCTTCAAATGCTTTTTTTACATCTAAAACTGTTACACCTTATCTGTGTTATTATTGCATACAGAGCATTATTTCATTCTATGTATATTAATTAGTGATTTTTGGTTCATCATCATTTCAGCCGAAAGACTTCCACTGCTGGACATAGACCTCCCCCAAGTGTCGCCACATTGACCGGTCCCATGCGACTCGCATCCCGCAGATCTCTGCAACCTTCACCAGGTCATCGATCCACCTAGTGGGAGGCCTTCCAACGCAGCGTCTTCCGGTTCGCGGTCGCCACTCCAGAACTTTTCGGCCCCATCGGCCATCCGTTCTGCGAGCAATGTGCCATGCCCACTGCCACTTAAGTTTGGCTATTCTTCGGGCTACGTCGGTAACCTTGGTTCTCTTGCGGATGTCATTTCTGATTTGATCACGCAAGGAAACTCCGAGCATAGCCCTCTCCATTGCCCTTTGGGTGACTTTAAGCCTTCTGATAACGTTTCAGTCCCGTATGTAATCACTGGCAACACACACTGGTCATAGACTTTCGTCTTGAGACACTGCGGTAAGTTGGACGAGAAGATACCACGCAACTTCCCGAACGCTGCCCAGCCGAGTCGATTTTTGGTTGTTGTATAGTTATTTCTGTAACTGTATCATTACTACTAGGCCGAAATTCCCATGACTTCCAGATATTTAGATCCAGGACTAATGTGGGCTACTGTTCATTTGTTCAGTCCAGCTCGTTCACTAGTTCTGCCGCTGCGCATCGTGGCCCTGTGCCAGGGTACTAGCCGTATTGGTTTTCCCTGACGGATATAAACTGTATACGTGTATGTATGATCAACTTTAATGGGCATTTTATGACTTAGTTCGCACTGATCAGATGTCCTGTACTATACCAACCCATGGCCACCGCACTAGGCCGCGACCCTGCAGGCGCAGGCGCAACTCCGTGCGCAGCCAACCAATTAGATCCATTGTTCATTGACAAAGATTATAGTATTGATAGATTTATTAAAAACTTAGAGATGAGCTCTAGAATTATTGTAAGAGGGTAGCGTTGCGACCACTAGACCGTAGTCTATTACGACCACCTCTGCCTAATCCTTCGGGGATTACAGGCGGGATGTTACATTGTTTTTTTACATGTCACATTATTTACAGAAAATAATGTGTGAATTCGAACCTACCGCCTACTTACTACTAACTCCTTTTCTACTGGGCCATCGTGTATAGGTATTTACTTATAGGACATGTTACTAATTCAAGGCAAAGCTAGACAACTAAAACTAAATAAAATAGGTCAAGCCGAGTTAAAACAAAGAAAGAATTTTTCCGAGATTGTTTTAATAATAGCTCGGCTATCCTCACGTGACACTACAGTTTTTTTCATTGTTCATTACAAAAATTTACAATGGATAATAATATGGTTTATACTTACACAGAGAATTGTGTGAAACTACAAACTATATTACACAATATGTATGCAAAAGGGATAAAAATTAAACATACGTGGTATTACAACAGACAGCGCAACACTGCGAATTCAGAAAGGAAATAAGAAAATTGTGTTTATTTGGCATTATTAAAACAAAAAGACCTTAAAAATTAAACCAAACTAATAATGCCAAAAGGGCCTCAGCTCAGCATAATGCCAGGTACCACCTGACACTGAATTCAGCTGCAGCCCACGACTGCCATACGCTCGAAAACATACAAACACATTTAAAAGTCTAAAATATTTCGCACAAAAACCACAACTGAAATAAAATATTGCGACAAACAAAAAAAAAGATTTATGTGCCCGTTAATAAAAAAAAACAAGATTCAGTACAATTAATTTATTCAATCATGCATATGTTGAATTCGTAGTTACGTGTGTGCGGCGATTTTCATACCCAGAGAGCGTAGAAAAAAAAAAAATGAAAAAAGTAATAAAAATAAGGTTGCAATCGCTTTCAAAGTGCAGTCAAAGTATTACCTAGACTAGATAAGACAATAATTTATTGTCTAAGGCTCTAGTCCCAAGTGCTAGGAAACTTTCAGTAGCACTCCGGAGTAGACTGGGATCATTCATGGGCCCTGTTAGAGTCGCATTGTGGGAAACATGAATACGAATATGACTTGTTCCATAACAAATTCGCATCGGTCACCCAGTTGTAAATATCCTGGCTTTCGTATCGTTGGTCGTAGATTCGAACGTCGACTAGCTTATGCCCGCCACTCCACCCGCGTGGACTGTCCTACGGGATCGGGCTACTGAGATAAAAAGTATCCCATGTTTTGATCCTGGTTTTAAACTTTTTATGTGCCGAATGTCATCGAAATCCGTTCAGAAGATTTTGCGTGAGAAAGTAACAAACAGCCATTCATCCTGACAAACTTTCGCATTTATAATGGAAGTAAGATATGATAAAAAAAGTAGTTATACGTTTATAGCAGTTGTAGCAACTCATCTCATTCTTCACAGTAGATATTTACAACATACTGACAAAAAGGTGCTCTACTCCTTTGGGAAGCATTTTTCTATTTACATTTGTATATAATTTTCTGGCTAGTTGCTTTATATGCCCTACATTGTAATCGCAAAATAATTACTCCATCAGATGAGATATTATTTCACCATCTTTGAAAGAATATGCAGCTTGAGAACTAGAGATTCGAATCAGAACTTTAACATTGTTGCAACTGAACTGATACATTTTAGATTAGTAATTTATATATAATAAAGGTTTTTTTTTCTCTCTCTAAGGCACATAAACCATGAATGCATACATCCATGTGTCTATATCTACCCCACCCCATTCCATTTTTATCATATAATTTTTCACCGAAGTTGGTCATTGGTGACGTCCAAGATAAACCTAGAAAGTACATATGAATTGGCAAATTCGCATTAGTACTAACATACTAGCCCAGATTTCAATCCACAACCATCCATCCATTCATCCGAGTGACGAGGGCGATGGATATTACAATCATACATTACTAACGAAAGTAATCTCATTCTCTACAAAAAATTCGAACCCTAAGATCAGTTCCAGCATTACCAAAATCAGGCCAAACCTCCCCGAAAGTTGCACGATAACAATACACATTACAAGCACTCTCCGAAGATCAGCATAATATTGACGTAGCTCAGATTGAGGTCCTCATACTATTTGACAAAGGTCACAGAACTAACTTCTACTCTTAAACTTGTACGTTGTTCACTAAGGAAATACCATGGAACTATTAGTAGGGTTTCCAGGAATTCGTGGCGGATAATTCATACCACTATGAAATAAATTCTAGCAGATATTTTCCCAAAAAAACACACTTTTCACCTTCGCATCATCAGCACCTCATCTTCGATACGTAGACATTTAAGTACAGTCGCCAGCACATCAAGCTACCACTAACTGTTAAACTCCAAATGATTTTAAACCGACGATTATGTCTACCTTGGACAAACGATCCAGTTAGGTAGGTCTAACTTCGAGAAAGAGGTCAATCGTCGAATCCGACTCAGCTGGCAGCGTTCGAGAAGTTGCGTGGTATCTTCTCGTCCAACTTACCGCAGTGTCTCAAGACGAAGGTCTATGACCAGTGTGTGTTGCCAGTGATTACATACGGGACCGAAATGTGGTCGCTCACAATGGGCCTTATCAGAAGGCTTAAAGTCACCCAAAGGGCAATGGAGAGGGCTATGCTCGGAGTTTCCTTGCGTGATCGAATCAGAAATGAGGACATCCGCAAGAGAACCAAGGTAACCGACGTAGCCCGAAGAATAGCCAAACTGCAGTGGCAGTGGGCAGGGCACATTGCTCGCAGAACGGATGGCCGATGGGGCCGAAAAGTTCTGGAGTGGCGACCGCGAACCGGAAGACGCTGCGTTGGAAGGCCTCCCTCTAGGTGGACCGATGACCTGGTGAAGGTTGCAGAGATCCGCTGGATGCGAGTCGCACGGGACCGGTGAATGTGGCGACACTTAGGGGAGGCCTATGTCCAGCAGTGGACGTCTTTCGGCTGAAATGATGAATGATGATGATGATGATTTTAAACCATAAAATGTTGATGGTTAAAAGTTTATAATCGAATTAGAAAATTGAACAGTTTGTGATAACTTGATGCGCTGGTACCTTGTATCTGATATTATTATAAAAGAGAATTGTTGCGAAAATGGGTCGTTCAAGGTAGGTATTATAGTTAATTTATTATTGGAAGAACGGGGCTTGCACTCATTTTGTAATGTAATTGAAACTAAAACTAGTAGAAATTCATTACAACCTGTTTATATGTATTCCCAACAAGTTACTTCTTAAAAATAACTCCATATACCACAGTCACCCTAGAAAATAAGCGATGCCATCCAAGAAATAACACTGAGTAGTTCAGACAACAGACATTTGTAAGTTTCGCCTCAAACCCTCGAAGTTTCACTCATTCACTCAACTACACAGCTTATAAGTTCCCACTTTTTACTGCTCGGGAAGTTTTTCCATTTGTACAAGTTCTTTCTTGAATCAAGAAAATTATAAAGAAACTGAAAGGAATTGATATTTCATAACTAAAAGTGGGAAACACAAAATGGAAAGGTTATGCTAAGGTTTCAAAGTAATTTAGGTTTATATTGTACAACTTTAGTTATAGAATATGCGAAACCTGATACATGTGTCTAGTATTTTTATGTAAAGAATCTATGTACAAAATTTCAAAACTGTATCATGAAAAATCTTGTTCTGTTACCTAGTTGTCCGCACAAAAACGTTGTCACCACGCAGCGCGTGACTCCAGCGTCGTGTTGAGCTCATTGATAATAATAATTAGCCAAATTATAGGTACCTAAATTAGTGCGATAGGTACTCAAAGTCGCTCGGTGACCAACTTTTACTTTTTTAAATATTTTTGGGAAAAAATATAACATAACATATACTAAAAATAATGTTGTATACATTAATAAATTAAAATAACCTATATTAACTAACTAACTTAAATATAAACTTAAAAAATGGTGACCAAAAAACTTCTCAACGCTGTCAACTGGTAATGTACCCAAAAGACTGGCGGCGTTACCACGTTGTATGGCAACGATAAGCCTTTGGCCAAGGTAAAAGCTAACCCTTGGGTCACGGGAAGAGTCAACTAAGCGTTTAGAAATAACCTTGAAAAGGCTGTGAGCACTCAAAACCCCACGGATCTAGAGTTTCAACCCCAAACGGCTCGAAAATATAGTTACCAATAAGGTTACTATATTTACGCCGCTTGAGGTTCTCTGCAGCCGCAGCGGCAGCCCCAGCACAGCACGATGAGCTAGGAAGATGGGATGGCGCAAGAGTATCGACATAAGTTGCATCCCACACTAAATGCCTACCTTCCATGGAAACAAAGACATGCCGTCCGGTCTCTTGCCATCGTCGCGAACCAAGCCATTGGGTTCTAATGAAGCTTGAACGCCGACGGTGACAAGAGCTCGACGGATGATGTCGTTGCCATGCAAAGCGGCCCGCACTTCGGCTGCATGAAAGCCCGTGGTGTCCAAAGCTGTTGACAGCTTCACCACAGTGACAGCGATGAGGAGAAAAACAAGGGGCGCCTAGACGTAGAGAAGCAGCAAGGCGGAAAGTAGTGTCGTCGAGCAACATGCCTATGCTCGACGACGGTAGTGCGTGAAGCCAAAGACCCGACTCCCACTCACCCACAGCCAGCAGACGCGCACGCTCAGCAGTAGTAGCAGACGTGTACAATAAATTGTTCTGAACTACTGCAATATTTACTTCTACAAAGAAACAATCTGTCTCTATTTAGGTTTGGGAGATTTTTTTGTTTGAACAGAAACCTCATTAACTGCCTGGAGTTTGAATTTGGGTCCAATTTGGCAATAGACTCGTCGACTATTACACGACATTTAAAGAGACTGCCTCATTAGTCTAGTGGTCGCAAGCGCGACTGCTGAGCATGAGGTCCTGGGTTCGATTCCCAGGTCGGGCAAAGTGTTATTGGGTATTTCTATCAGGATATTCTCAGTAAAACCATGGAGTCTGGATTTGTGCCCGGTTGATAGCAATAGGCTTGCTATTAAATGGGACATAAAACACAACTGGTGAAATGTGGGTATACTATTAGGTAAACCTCTGTATAACCCTTCGGGAATTACATGCGTAATGTTATGTAATGATAACTGGTGAAATACGGGCCTAGGTACTCAAGTCTCTGATAAATACACGCCTGTAACCAATGGTATAGATGTGATGATATAATGATGAACTGAAACCAGGACCTGAAACATCAAGAAATTCCATACCTAAGTACCTAAAATTATAAAAAGAAACACTACCTAATTCCATTTTATATTTTTAGCCTTCATAATGTCTATAGAGAATACCACTGTACTTCAATAAATATAACATCACGCCTGTAATCCCCGTAGCGTTAGGCAGAGGTGTACCTAATAGTACATCCACGTTTCGCCAATTATGTTTAAGTCCCATGTAATAGTGCCATAGCACTTAGCCCGAGACGGGAATCGAACCCAGGACCTCAAGCTCAGCAGTTGCGCTTGCGACCACTCGACCAACGAGGCAGTCACTTCAATAAAGCATTGCATATAACAATCAACTATTAATCTTGTTATGTTTCAATATTGTACATTGATGTGCGTTGGATTATTTTATCATAACCAAATTCCAAGTGAAAAGATAGATGGCGTTGTTGACGTATTAAAAAAAGCGCCATCTACTCAATAACTTGGGGAAACTTTTTGTCACTTTTTGTCGTAGTTCTGCTACTTGCTGCTAGATGGCAATAGTGTGCGCCATGAATAATATTAATTACTATTACATTACATTGTTACAAAATAAAACATTATTATATCTGCATTAATGAAATCTGAATATTTACGAGCACTAATTGTTTTAAATTGGTTTGAAACCTTTGAAAAGGTAAATGAAAACATTATGCCCTGAGTTGTCAACACGTTACCATAGCAACGCGATGTTTACAATTGTTCAGTGATTCAATGTCCACGTTAGATTTAAGGTCGGTAGGTATTTGCTTATTTTCATCGAGATGTCCAACCAAATAACCAGTTTTGTCATTCCTAAGCGCTCAGTCGATCACCGTGAAAAGCCTTCTAAGACGCAAATAAGTGAGAAATACCGCAACAATGCCCCAAAAAAATTGCTTAGTTCGAAGAAACCAACTACGGTTTGCATTGAGAGCAAAAGTTGTTCAAGCGGTGTTATCAACCAAAAGGGATCTGTAAAGCCTAAAAAATCTACGAAATCGGATTCATTCGTCATTAAAAAAACTCCATGCAATGTTGTCGACTATTGCAAGAAGTGTGGCGATGAAAAAGGAAACGATGAAACCCGGGAAAAGATCGACTCACTACTCAGCGCAGTAAACGTTAAGTGCGTTGAAAACGACAACAAAGTAACTAAAAAGATATCAAAACCTGTCCACCAATACTATAAGAACGAAAACTTCTACATTTACGAGGAATCACTCCGTGGTACTAACAATGGCAATAAAAAGAAAGTTTCCCTGGATACTATCACAGAAGCATCCGAAAAGCGTACAATTTCTGGAGACTCCATTTTCAGAATATATTCTGACTCCGAAGACGATTCCGAACCTAGTCTAGATCCAAACATCGATGTGAATATCACGAAGCTAAAAGAATTTCGACAGAAAAACTATTTTGAATGTCATTCAGCGAAATCTAGAATTAAAACTCGAGTCAGTGCTACAAGCTTGCAAGATCATAAATGTGTTTACAGGTTTTATCTAAACGAACGCTTATTCCCCGTTCCATTGAACACTGATTATAATAATAAAGTTCGATGCGTCGAATGTCAGCTGCCAATGGATATTAAACAAAAAAAGCCCGGAGACAAAATCAATGGTACCATTCAAGCCAAAGTCAAACTCAGTTCAGGACAGTCACAAGACATGCTTCTCTTACTACCTGTTAAAGAATCTTTAATCATAGAAGAAAGACGAAAAGTGAATAAGCAGAAAGATGAATATGTTTACTTTGGAGTCGTAAAGTTAACGGCAGATGGTAATTCTATGTTTAATAGGACTTTGCCAGAGAATTCTTTGGCTTTGAAGTATCAGAAAGGGTATCAAGAATACCAGGATGATGGCAGGTATAACTATAAAGAGATACAGGATGATGATGTCATCATAATTTAGCTTTACGACGTCAACGAAAATTTTCTGCTAGCTCTTGCCATTCGCCATATAAAATTGCTGCTCCAGTTACAACAAATAAGCTGTTTGTGACTTTATTTCAAGGATGTTCAAAGGTATCTATATTACTATTTACCAATTGGGTACTTTTACTGTATATTATTGATTTCAATAGAAATAAACTTTATGTTTTTTCCGTCACATTGCTTACCGATTTTATTTTTGGCCCTAAAAGTACTCTCACACGTTCTACTTACTGATATTTTCAAAAATGTAATTCATTGGTCGATTTCTATCAAGCTTGGACCTGTAACATGTGGAAACATTTACTTTAAGAAGACTAAGGTCTGCCTTTTCTAGTAAATTAAACCCAATTTTTCAACGTAATCCAGTACCATCATAAGATAGTTACAGGTACTTGTCTAGCTATTGTTTATTGGTGACAATGTTAACTCGTATTCAAAACAACGTGAAAATTAAGCATATATTGACTGCTGTTGTTACCAAATTGTTCAACTAAAGTACGTTTTATCTCTTGAATGAAATCATTTTCTTCTAATATCTTTATAAGTGCTTTACACGAAATCTTATTTATAGCCTCAAAATCTATCGTAAGTTTATCTAAGTTTGTTTATTCTGGCTAATAAACGAAATATATTCGTTTTTTTTTTAATACAGGCGTCTAGAAAAATCCTTAAAGTTTTCCGATTGAAAATAACGCTATTTTTAAACGTTGTTGTTAATCGATTCTGAATAATAACAACTAATTAAAACAATAATACCTAAGTAGAATTAGATCTCTAGAAAAATTACATTATACATTCAACTGAATTAAACTATAATTCAATAACATTTTTTTTATTAACTCAAACAAAATTGGACATCTTATTTACGTTACCCCTACTCTTCTTTTTTTCCCTTATTTGAAATCAAGACAAAAACCACCAACTTATAACAAGTTAATATTATAATACACTAGCGACCCGTCCCGGCTTCGCACGGGTGCAATATTTATTTATAAACCCTTCTCTTGAACCACTCTATTACTGAAAACCGCTTCAAAATCCGTTGCGTAGTTTTAAAGATCTAAGCATACCGAGGGACAGACAGCGGGAAACGACTTTGTTTTATACTATGTAGTGATTTTCTGGAATGCCTAGATTAATTACTTTAAATTATGTACGAAACGCGACATTGTTCGAATTAATTTTACGTTTACTTAGCGCGTTCGTGCTAGGCCTTTGTCCTTTAGGTTGTCAGTTCATGGAGTCCCATAAACAAGAACATACCTTTTTTATTTACCGATTTTTTCCCACTGACTGCTGGGCCAAGGCCTCTCCCAAGTCCCTCCAAGTACTCTTTCAGCCTGATTATCTTTAAAAATATGCACAGTAATTACTACATAATCAACCTTGCTTATAATGAATATGCGTATGTTATTTAGCCGGTTAATTTTTCTAGTAACTACTAGAATGCCAAACATTCACACGGATTTAAACTTATTGGTAAATTCATTTAAAATTTTGGTTCCTTTTAAATATTCCAATAAACACAGCTAATAAAATACTAGGTACTTAGTTTTATGAAATCCTGTATTTGTCTTTAAATCGCATCTACCATGGAAAATTACAACAATTATGAGACGAAATTGAGAAGCAATCATATTTCGCAACGATTCCCGCCATCGCGAATAAATATGGCAGGTCGTTCGCGCGCGCCTCAGTCCACACTGCGCATGCGAGAGAACTGTCACTTTCGTTCAAAAACCGCGAATGTGTTACAGAGAGTGAAAAAAAGTAAAAAAAAATAAATAAAAATGTTTGATTCATTATTACTTGTGGTTTTTATAACGAGTTTCGTGAATGCTGAGAACAGTTTACGTAAGTCTTTTTTTATAATTTTTTTTTTTTGAGTTATTATTCGGTAATGTAGTTTGGGTGTTATCGAATAGGCTGCCTGTGAAGCCGAATGCATTTTCTGTGCTAGATACAGTCGGTTAAGTTTAAAAAAAAGTGTTTTTGTTTAAAACACTTTCATAATCAGATATAAAAACATGGCAAGTCCATTGGAGCTTAGAAGTTACCTTTCTATACTTACCTATACGTTATATATCCCCCTAAACGTGGCTTTCTAGTAATTAGGCTTTTGGCATAACTTTTCAATATTTTTAATAGGGGGGGATATTTTTATTCTTTGATATTATTACTGATCAAACGAAAACAATAACATCGTTGACTATCACTTTCCATTTTACCTTTTTGATTCGTTATAAAACAGTACACACATTCACTTATTTGGTTTACCCGACATTCTGAGATGAGGGACAAAAATGTGATATAACCGTTAATTGGTTTCGGTCAATAGGTAGGTAATTAGGTACATTCCTAAATACGGTAATGTGGAGCAAATATTATGAGGTAGGTTTATGGTATTTTTTTTCCAGACATTCTAGTTAAGGCTCATGTTAGTTTATTCATCATTTGAACAATAATACTCTATCTACTTATAAAATAATTTAGTTCAGTCAAACACGTAAGTGCTTTACCACTTTTGACAACAATTCTCAGTAAATTGACAACCTTACGATGATAACGCAATTATAATATTGATCAAAACTACTTAGGATTTATAAGAGAATAAAAAAAAAACGGCTTTTCTTTCCAAAAATCTTACGATATAAGACTTTGAAACCAAGAAGAAATCAACTATTATTAATGTGTCACAAAATTGGAATGGCTGATAAACATTTATACACGCAACCTTCCTTTATTGCGTAAAGTTATTTCCAAATCATTTCGTTATGAAATACTTACAAAAATAATGCGTATCTCAATGCCTCCTGTGAGAATTGAACTCACGACCCCTGGTTTACGAGACCAGTGCTCTGCCACTGAGCTAAGGAGGCGATGGTAACGTGCATTTAGTTGCACACCCCTATAAAGTTCGGCCAAACCGGTTGGTCCAGACAGATTTTGGACAATGGGCACCGACATTGTATGTCAGGGTCCCATGTCCGGAACCGAATCTGCAATTTGTACGTACCTTTATCAACTAGATCTTAAAATAATACACAATATGTTCCACAGTCGAACTATAATTATTATATCCCACATTTTTTGCTAAAAATACACTCCGGTCCACACAAAAGTTATAAATTAAATTAAATTCATATCAAATTGAACGACACCTTATCCTATCACCTCCTTAAATATCACTTAATCGAATACTAAACAGTACCACGATCTAACACTATGACTAACATGATAAACAGTTCATTATCGTGAACGTTTTTCTGGGCTATGACTAAACTAAACACCTTAGCTACCATACTATAACTTGGGACATACAATCAGGGCTCCCACAGCTCGATTTTAAACGCAGTCTGCAATTCAAGATTGTATAACATTGAACAACCGTTGAGAGATCGCTAGTGGTATAGACCTTCCTTATAACTTTGACCTGTTATGAATATTTCTGTAAAAAATAAAATTATTAACAAATAATTAAAGAAAGAAAGAAAATACATTTATTTGGCACATTCCACTAGTGCACACATTAAAAACAAAAATAACATAAGTAAGAAAAAAAAACTTAAATCTAAACAAAAATGTAACACTGTGTGCGTCACGGCTGCGCCAAATAAGCCTAGTTCAGCTTATTTATATAAAAAGTAGTAACAGAAACCATATATTTTACAGCACACAGACAAGTCACACAGTAATTAATTAAAACTAGTCTAAGTTTCACCGAAAATAATGTCTCAAAATAAACCTTAATAAAAAACAATTTTTTTTTGGTTTCATTATTGTAAACATTCAACAAGATGCACAAAAAGACGTCACAACGTTACCAAACAGTTAAAACTAATCAAAAAAACTAGGCAGTTAATAATGCCTCCTGTGAGGATTGAACTCACGACCCCTGGTTTACGAGACCAGTGCTCTACCACTGAGCTAAAGAGGCGATGGCTACAATCGTCTAGATTCGCACCCCTATCTGAGGTACAGTCGACAGGCACAATTTACACTTAGCTAAATTCAAAAAGCCTTCCTTCTTCCTCGTGGCACAAATTTTTTCGAGTTCCAAGATACTTAGCTCGTGTATGCATATTGTTGCTAGGTGTATGCATATTGGTAGTCGGGACTGTTTCTACTTGTATTACATGCATAGATGATATTCTGGCGCATGTGGGTAGATTGGAAGCCGACACCAATGCAGTTTAGATTCTTCGTTTCATTTGTTAAATTGCTCATTAACAACCTGAGACACAGTCATTCAGAAATCTAACAAAGATCATGTCCGATCCCTATTTTAATATAATATGTTTCAATTTATGAAATAGTACTGTTTCAGTTCTCTATCTATGTTCTGACATTTTTGTTTATTTGTTTAATAACACAAATAGTCAGTAAGTCAGCAAAGTGCTTAAGTACCATTGATACAGTTTATTTTAATAAAGTACTTTTTACTTCATAGTTTAATTCTTAAGAAATTGATGAAAATCAATAAAAAAGAAAAAAAGGGTTTTATAGAAGCGTTCCATGTTATAGTTTAGATATGAATAAGCCGCGAGCGAAAAAACTCTATAATTTCTGGTAAGATGTAAACGGGATAATATTATTAATTAATTAATAATGTGATCATCATCTGCTTTGCCTTTTCGGTCTTTGTTGGGGTCGGCTTTCAGTCTAACCGGTTGCAGCTGAATATTAGTATATTAAATGGAGCGAAAGATCTACAAATGGCAGCCGGACCAACAGCTTAACGTGCTCTCCGAGGCACCGAGGAAACTCCGTATACAACATTAGTTTTAGTATATGCGAAACCTGATACACGTGTCTAGTATTTTTATGTAAAGAATCTATGTACAAAATTTCAAAACTGTATCATGAAAAATCACAAAGTTATAAGCTTGTTCTGTTACCTAGTTGTCCGCACAAAATCGTGATCACCACGCAGCGCGCGCCTCCAGCGTCGTCTTGAGCTCATTGATAATAATAATTTGGCAGTAGGTACCTAAATTATTGCGATAGGTACTTAAAGTCGCTCGGTGTCCAACTTTTAACTTTTTTAAATATTTTTGGGAAAAAATATAGCATGGTTTAATAATTATTGGAATCGATTCAGTTACTTATTCTGAACAAACTATATTTAGGTTTCGCATATACTAAAAATAATGTTGTATAAGGTCTATCTTTTCATACACGAAATATTTTAAGAGTAACTTCTATAAGTCGTAAAGTCGCCATAGCAACGAAAAAAAAAATATCCGAGTGTTTTTTTTTACGAAATTATTATAATTCTAAAATATTTTGAGACTTTTTGCATAAAACCTTTACTCCCATATTCTAACAAAGACAGTAGGTAAATACGACGTAGTAAACTAGCGTAATGGCTGTTCAAAAATAAAGAGCTCGTAGTTATTTTGTGGGTCAAGTAATTATAAATTATTTATTTTTTATAAAAATATACTCGAATAAAAAAAAATCCCTTGAAATGGCTTCGTTAGAGCCGTTAGATGATTCTCTGAAAATATTTCGTGTATTAATAGTTAGAACCTTATATGTATAATCGGTGGTCAATAGTCAATGGTGATAACTAATTATGTGATATGGTATAAACATATGGAATAAGTCCGCTGTTGGATTTAAGACAAATAAGAAGGTCTTATACTAGGCCTAGACCTATCTTGTGCCTTGAATCATCATCACCTGCATAGCATTTGCCCAACTATGTTGGGATCGGCTTCCAGTCTAACCTGTTGCAGCTGAACACCAGTATTTAATATTGTGCCTTAGTAAAATTCTTTAATTAGTGTTCTTTAATTGATTAATTTATTAGGTAAATTAAGTAAAATCAGTTTTAATAAAATGCCTGGCTACATTTTTTAAATCAAAAACAGAGTATTTGGTGATTTTGATGGCTCCTAAGTCTTCTCAATAGTTTCAGCTAGTTTGGCAACATTAATGTGTTGTATCTCTTTGTTTTTTTATTCCGAGAGTACCTAAACACAGTAAAAACTATTAGGTATTAATTGCTTAGGCATAGACAGTGAACAACAACTCACTATAGACCAAGCACAGTTATTTACCACCACACCAAGGCCTGGTATCAAAACTTAATTTACCCACTCTATCCAAAACAAACCATAATTCAAACAGCAGCATAAACTGTTAACGATATAATACAACTGCACACATAACTAACATTATTAAATAGTGTATACTAACTTACGTCGACGATCATGTAATAACAGCTAAGTTTCCGCGTTCGAGGCGCCTGCGCTGCGGTCCGCGGCGGAGAGTACGCGCCGGGATTTGCTTTCACTAGATAAATAGAAGCCCTCGATTACAGTAATAAGGTGGTATAGGTAATACGGTGTTACGTTATGACCTTTTCACTGGCTGCATCGTAGGTTTAAGCTCACACCGGATTGGCATCACCTCACTTCATTTTTACTTGCTGATCCTCATCTCAGATAGAATCCCCAATGGCGCGAGTCGATATGATGATGATTCCGTGTATTTCCTAAAATCTAGTTGTTCACCTTTGTGATCGCAAAAGGTCCCGGGCAAGGCAAAGTGTTATTGGGTGTTTTCATCAGGAATTCCACAGTGACAGCCCGCAATCTGACTACGTACCCGGTTGATTACAATGGGGTCGCACTCTGTTACATGAGACTTTAACATTACTGGTGAAATGTGCGTGTACTACAGGTACACCTCTGTCTAACCCTTCGTTCGGGAAAGAAGGTACAATGTTTTGTTATGTGTTATATTAGAACCTTTTAATTTCTTCTGTCTTCTTATTCCTCGACTCTCAAATGGGATACAAATATGTATTCAAGCCAGTCAACAAAATGAAGTGATTCTGGTCCTTATGGATGTGCAGAACTTATACCTAGTTATGTCTCGCCAGTGGTGGAGCGTATTTTAGCACCCTAAACCCTTTTACAAGTATTGGTCTTAAAAAGCTACAGGATGAGTCAGATGGCCCGTCCATCTTATACCTACAAAAGATTTATAAAGATTACCATGATTCTTATCGAATTTGTTCATAAACAAACTACGATCAATCAGCAATGCGTTGTGATTATGGCAATGTCACCTTTGATTGTTTACTATGCCACTCATTGAATGTTTATCAGTGGACAATTTTGTGCTGTATCGTGAGCCTAATGTTCAAAGGTAAGTGGTCCGAGTCTTTCGCGGAGTAAAAATATTATATTTGTTGGCATTTTATGGTTGACCAGTAATTTACGAAAGTCAGTGATAAAAGTTGCAAAAAACCGATCTCAAATCGGACTCCGAATAAAAAAATACAAGACAAAACAATTGGTCATCATTCGAAATCTTCAGAAAGCCTAAGAGATATCTTGGAGAGCCTTGTTAAGAGACTACCAAGGACCCCATTGTTTGTATCCTTTCTTCCACACCTACTTCAGCATCACCTTTAATATTCAACTTCCTTAATTAAGCCGCTCAGTGTGGTCTACGGTCACATAAAACCAATAACCTGCGGGGTCAATACGACCCGTGCCCAAGGTCGCACGGGTGCGCACACGCATACCAACGAGCTTGGAGGCGATACAATGCAACTATTTACATGCAATGGTCACCGCGGTGCATGCCTTGACCTGAACGGTGTGTGGAAGGATTTTTGGGCTAGGTGGTGGTTTTAGCTGTAAAATTGTTAGTCACCCAACCGTGGAGATCTGTTTAAATTAAAGAGTCAAGAGGAAAATCAGTGATAGCCTAGTGGTGCGACCGTGACACTGCCAAGTCATGGGTCTCAAGTTCAAACCCTAGATACGCAAGTCTCATTTTTCGGATTTATGTGCGTGTTGTATAATTTTATCACTTGCTTCGGTGAAGGAAAACATCGTGAGGAAACGAAACCAGCATGCTTGAGAGATATTTCTCGACGGCACGTAAAGCCAAGTATGAAGCCCATGGGCGACATAAAAACTCTGACACCAGGTTAGCCAGTAACCACACGAGAAAGAAAGAAGAAGAGGAACATTAAAAACTTGCTTGTTTTTATGATTGACGACGAGCGCATCCAGAGTAAGGACTTTTAGAATATCCTCCAACCATGGTTTTGTAATGAATAAGCAAATGAATATACAGCAAACAGTTAAAACATACATATTTTGTACATCTCAAAATAGTGAAACCAACTGAATTCATACCAAATTGACTACAGGAACTGATAAAGTTAAAAGAAAAAAGTGGGAACGACTACCCGACCCGTCGACACTTCGCGTGACCAGAGGACTTGTTCTTTCTTTGGCCAAAGAATTAGCATTGCCATTCAACGTGGCAATGCCATGACCGGATGACATCGATGCGGAGGAGTACTTTAACGCCTAAGTGTCCTATTGTCGTCGTTGTATACAACATTATTTTTAGTATATGCGAAACCTGAATATAGTTTGTTCAGAATAAGTAACTGAATCGATTCCAATATTTTTTAAACCATGTTATATTTTGTCCCAAAAATATTTAAAAAAAGTTACAAGTTGGCATCGAGCGACACTAAGTTCCTATCGCAGTAATTTAGGTACCTACTGCCAAATTATTATTATCAATGAGCTCAAGACGACGCTGGAGGCGCGCGCGCGACGCACTGCGTGGTGACCACGTTTTTATGCGGACAACCAGGTAACAGAACAAGCTTATAACTTAGTGATTTTTCATGATACAGTTTTGAAATTTTGTTTCTTTACATAAAAATACTAGAAACGTGTTTCAGGTTTCGCATATACTAAAACTAATGTTGTATATGTAGGTACTTTCTTTTAGTCTTACCTTTTCATTAATATTTTAGATCTATCTACATAATACCTTTATTTTTAACGACTATACATAACGATAAAATTACAAGTACTACCAATATTTTTTTAGGAATCACAGAATGACCAATTTTCCAGCCTGCAGGCAGTAAAATTGTTCCTCTCTATTAGCATGCGACTAACAGTAAGTGAGCGTATGTATGTGTCAAGGATGCTGTTGTCATGATGTCAGGTCATTATCTCAAGCATCTGTCGTCAGTCCTGCTTGACAAGTCAGGCTTGCATCCTAGCCTCGACCGACATGAGTAAACGTTTTGTCTGTAAAACCAAAAATTATGTCTTAATTTTGTTGAGTTGGTACCTAGTTACTATGATCAGGATGTTAAATGATTTGTATGAAGTAAATGGAACTAAAAACGGATGGATTTTGTGAGAAATGATATGGAAGACAATGGAGTAAATGATGCCGTGACGTCCGACAGAAGAGAATGGAAGCATAAAACGTGTTGCGCCGACCCCAAGTAGAATCGGATCATGATGATGATGACATGGAACAAAAAAGAGCTTAGGGTTTGAGAGGTATTTAGATATGACACCATATCATTTATTTATTTAAATGCCATAAACTATCATTACAGGTATATAACCTAATGCAATAGTCCAGTCACAAACACAATATTAAAATTAAAGCACAACACATCTCATTGTTTGTAACAAAGTGTAAACAAAAGTACTTTTGCGAATTCACCCCAGTGACATGTAAATATATCTATTTCGACTTGAATGTAATTGATGGTGCGAATTGCTCGAGTCAGAGAGGTTTTGGCCATCAAATTGGTCCTAGCTGAAGGAACGACCAGCAGCGACGATGACATGAGAGGGCATGGGTATAAAGTCGCTTAGAGTTTTTCGTTTACAAAATATTAAAACGAGTTACAGAAGATCACGGCGATGACATGTATGAGTGATAGCGGTGGAGGAGGCTCCTACTCAGCAGTGGAATAAGAAAAATATGTAGAATATGTATAATGATGAACAAATACTATGAAATAAGGAAAATCACATCAACTGGATATTATTTTGTTCCTCCATTAAATGCGCAATAACAGACATGCAGATATGCATCTTAATTATCATATTAACGATTAATATTATTATAATGCACGAACAACAAGTGGACCCACCTAATGGAAAATAACCAACGCGGATGCGGTAACATCACAAGAATTAACCAGTTTAAAATTATTGACCTTTAGTCAAAGCCGGTTAAAAATAACCCAGCAGCAATAACTGCAGTCTTACGCTCTTGGTAATACAAAAGCAGCATGCAATAATATCTATATTTGTCTGTTTGTCAACGGTTGCTCAAATCTCATGAGTGGACCCGAAGGTCGACTGGCGCCTCTTTCACAACCACCTGCTTTTACCAATACAGCTGCGAAATCACTTGCAATGGCTGACGATATGGTTTCATTTCATGATGGGTTTCTAAACTAAGTCGAGAGGGAGTTTGGTAATGGCTGTGAACATCTGTGGTTGCATTACTTAATCACATCATGAGCCTATAATGTTCCCACTGCTGGGACACAATTTCCCCTATTTGAAAGGGAGCGTGTAGTCATCCACTATGCGGGCCTAGGGCTTGTTGAAAGCTGCTGAAGGTTCGAAGACTAAGCTAGGTAGGACGGTCAAGATTATGACAGTAAACTGTCCTGACTAAGTGTTCAGTAAGTTACTGAAAAGTGAGGTACATAATTTAACGGGACGGTTGGCGTAATGGTTGAGCGATTGGCTGCTGCGCTGCGTGAAGCGGGTTCGATTCCCACACGAAACAAATATTTTTATGGCCTACAGGTAATTTTACGGTCTGGCTGTTTGTGTATGTGAGTTTAAATGTTTGTAAACGAACCCACGATACAGGAGACATTACTAGTGTGGGGCAATGTTATAAAAAAAATATATTGGTCCTTCAAAATACTAACCTTGTAAAGACGAGCAAATTTAATAGGAAAAAAAGTAATGATTTGTCACGGCAAGACACCGTAGCACTACTCATTTAAATTTCTATAACTATGCAGACACAAATTGACAAGAAAATTTAACATTACAACAGTCGTCATCTGCCTAGCCTTTTCCCAACTATATTGGGGTCGGATTCCAGTCTAGCCGGATGCATCTGAATACCACTATTTTACATAACAACATTACTAGAAATATTACAATTCAGCCTTATATGTAATCCATTAATTAAATACCGATATCGTCTAGACGTAATGAAGAACTATATCATCTCACAATCGACAAGGCGTGCAAATCAAATTGCCAATAATTAACGTTATTTCATAATAACGTTATTTCATAATAACGTTATTTAATAATAACGTTAAGGAAAATCCTTAACGTTATTACTATTTTGCTTAAAATATTATTAAGTCGTTCTAAATGTCTCTGTGGTCAAACATAGAGATCAAACAGGAATAAAATGTTAAGTATGAATTAAAACTAGCTATTATTACCAAGCTATTGATAGCTAAACACTATTGTCACAATTCATCATTCCACGCAAAATATCTATACTTCAATACTAATATTATAAAGAGGAAAGTTTTTTTGTTTGTTTGTTTGTACCGAATAAGCTCAGAAACTACTGGACTGTTCTTAAACAGTAGAAAGCTAAATTATCAGGAAGTAACATAGGCTGAAAATTATATTTAAATATCATGTAAATTAGCTGAGCTATTACAATTTTTACGGAGGAAGAAAAGGAGAGGGCTGAGAATCGGATCCTATGGAAAAAAAACATTTAATAATAACTCGACCCGTTCAATATGGTTGGCAAATAATACAGACAGTCACGTGAACGAAGCCACGCGCACAGCTTAGTATTACAATAAGTATTACCGTCATATCTGTCAAAACCATAAATTATTTCTCTCACTAAACCGGTCCAACAGTTTCGGAGATAGTGACATACAAACATGCAAGACAGTCTTTCTACACATCGAGTGGTAACCTTGGCCTTTTGGTTAACTCGCCGACGTTTCCACAACGTTATCGATAGCTCTTTAACTTGCAGTTACGATAGTATTACGATACCGTTTATATTTTTTTTTTTAACTGTTTCTTGAGTTCGGTAACGGGTCTGTTTAATAATTATTATCTAAGAGTGTTTATTTTGCGAATGTACGTTGTAGTATTTTATAATACGACCATTTTCCTTTTCTTATTCTTTATTTAATTTTCATTTTGTTTTTAATTTTATTTTGATTGTTTTTAATTTGGATTTTGTTTTTAATTTTGTTTTGATTATGTTTTTAATTTTAATTTGGATTTTGTTTTTAATTTAATTTTGATTGTTTTTTTTTAATTTTAATTTTGAATTGTATTTAATAATTATTATTATTCTGTGTTTTTCTTAAATAATCCGTATAAGCCACTTTACCTACCTATTCTAGCTTCTACATTAATAATTGTTTTGTGTATGTCGAGATGTAATTTCTGGAATTTGTATTTTTGAATAGAAAGAGTCTCTGTTATTTAAGTACACCATGATGATCTATAAATGAACAGAAAATGTAACATAGAAGAGGGGGATTTGCTTTATTTTTTTTTTAGCAGAACATTCTAGAATTTTATTTATAAGAATATTATTTGTTTTAATTTATTTAGGTGTGTTTTAAGAATATTCATTAGGTCCAACTTCAAAAGTATAGGTATTGATTCACTTTACTTATACTGGGTGGGAGGAACACCGACGCACAAACGCTTACCACGTAGGTACCTATTCAGTACATCATCTGAACGTAAAAAAATGTCATCTTTAATTTAAGTAAAAAAACAGCTGTTTCCTATAAAAGTGCAATAACTACACGATCAAATGTATGAAATGGCTGATTTAAAAAAATATATATGTAGATCAAAATAGTATGAAACGTTTTTTTTTAAGAAATGTCATATTAACAGAAGCATCTGTCATTTCGTGTTACGACCATGTTTGGTCGCAGAACACACGGCCGTGCGACCAGCCTTGGCCTTTCTGTGGGTTGCTGTGCTTACAAAAACGTTACCCTGCGGAAAATCAGAGTTACGACAATGTTACGTACCTACCTACTGGTGTTACGATTGGGTGGCAATTATAGGGTAATACCTGACTAATATACACATTACATCACGCCTGTAATCCCCGAAGGGTTAGGCACAGATGCACCTAATAGTACACCCACATATCGTCTGTTATGTTAAAGTCCCATGTCATAGGGGGTGAATCTATTGTCATCAACCGGGTACAGATCCAGATTCCGTCGCAACTGCTGAGAAATTCCTGATGGGAAAACCCAATAACATTTTCCCCATTCCGGGAATCGAATCCATGACCTCTTGTTCTTGCTTGGGACCACTAGACCAACGAGCAGTCAACAAGCAAACAAAGGTTCTAGAATATAGAGTTCCTATAATTAATAGGTGAGCAATGCAGCAGCAGAAACGAATGTAATAAAATAGTTTGCACTAAGTTCTTTAATTTTTTAAATGCCTTAGCCTAGCCTAGTATGTCCCACTGCTGAGCAAGGGCCTCCTCCATATACTTCCAGGTACTCTTCTCCTGCGCCAGCTCGAACTAGCCCTGGCTCCATTAAAATCTATAATAATTATACTATGACATTTAAATTCCTTAATTTAGGAAGCAGTCTAGCTCCATGAACCTTCATTTTCCGTACTTACATGCACCAAATTTGTTTTCAGTCATTCATTATTTAACAGTTTAACTTCACATTTGTGAGATAAATACTAGGTTTCACCATTTAGCATAAAAGGAGCTAGCTACAGAAGTAGATTATTACATAAAATACCTATCTTAAGTTGCCAGCCATTGCTTAGATAACAGAAGGTTACCAGCACGCGTAACACGACCACCGTAGAAACGGGTTTTGTCGACGGAAGAATCGACAAAATGACAGATCAACAAAAGAAATCTGTCATTTTGTCGATTCTTCTGTCGAGAAAATCCGTTTATATGGTGGTCATATGCTACGCGTGCAGATGTAGGTAAGTATTTAAAATCCGAACACCGATGGATACGGTGAGGAAAAGCGACATGAAAACAGTAGAAAACTTTGATTGGCCGCTAGAAATATAAAATCTTGTCGATAGGCTACAGATTTACGGATTTATAAATTACATCCAGATAGATGTGTGAGGATGGGTTGATGACAGTAAAGTAAAGTACTCTTCGTTTTGTTTTTTGAAATGTGATTATAATAGTAGGTTAATTAAAGATATAAAAAAAGGCTAGGCAGATGATGATGATCATAAGTCCTTTTCCTGCAATTGTATATATGAATTTAAACCAACCAAAACCATTTAATTCAACTAAGGTACTTTTATTTTTTTTTCCTTGCTCTTCTTGCCCAATATTTTGTATCCATTAATTTATTCTTTTTTACTTTTTTTTAATTTTAAATTTACATAAGTAGGTTACTTATGTAAATTTAAAAATTTAAAAACAAGTAAAGGACTCTTCGTTTTGTTTTTTGAAATCTAATTATAATAGTAGGTTATTTAAATATATAAAAAAGGCTAGGCAGATGATGATGATCATAAAATCCTTTTTCTGCAATTGTACATAAATATAAACCAACCAAAACCATTTAATTCAACTGAGGCACTTTTCATTATTTTTCCTTGCTCTTCTTGCCCAATATTTTGTATCCATTAATTTAAATTATATAGGTACATAATTATGTAAATGCATTTCTATGTAAAGCCACTCTGTGTAAGTATGAATGCCAAACATTAATCCATTTAATTTACCGCTCAATAATTTCACGCTCAGCTGTGTTGCACGTTGCTATCAGTTGCAGTTTCTACGGCGTTGTGCAACTAACCGTCGGTCGGAGGCTGCAATTCGTATGTCAGATGACACGAATTGGCTCCACTGCGTAGGGACGGTGCAGAAGTTCCAATTCGAAGAACTAACATTACTTATACATCACAATAACTCTGGTATCTATAGTCAAGTTAAATGAATGACTTGAAGTAATACTTAAGCAACCATTTTTATGCAATAGACAAGAATTTGAACGAATTAAGAATCGTCAAAGAAACCATAGCTAAGAATTCTAACTTTTTGCAGTTCTAACTTCAAGAAATTACTAAACTACTGAATAAAATAGTATCGTATCGTGATAATAGACGTGTAAAGGTAGAAAGAAAAAGTATTAATAAGTCTCGCACAGAACAAACAAAAATATGGCAAAATTATCAATAAAACAAAATTATATAAAAAATAAACATACCAATAAATAAAACAAAATCAGTATAACATTCAAAATTTGTATTAAAAAAACCTTGTGAAAAAGTTGACAGTTTGACAAATGTCCGTAACTAGAAGGTTCCCATGTATGGTCTAGAACAAAAAAAATCGCAATGACGGGGAGATCAAAGTGCCCTTCGCCTTCGTTAAGAGCATTTTTACACCCACACACAAAGTGATTCACAAGTCACGGAATAACGCTCGTTTCGCTTCTGTTGAGTCTTGTACTTGCCCAGACTTGTCGAGACAATAGGTGACAGACTAATACAATTCTTAGTCAGTTTTTGGTACTCGAAATAGAACATCACTGTTCAATGGTTATAGTTCCCAAAAAGGGCACTAATGTGATGGAAATGGAACACAATGCTCCCTTTGCATGTCAGGTAAGGTACAATAGAAATGGACGAGGTATTGGTACATGCATTATTTACGTGCTTGCAACGATCAGACCTTGAATGGGTAACCATTTTTAGCCGTTGAATCGTCTGGAGCCTCACCTAAGAACACAGTCAGTCCTCGGTCTCGATGATCATATAACAGACAGGTACTAAGAAAACCATTCCAAAAACCTTAGAACGTGACTAGCGTGTCTTGTAGTAAACCTTGCTTCAAGTGTTGTCTTCAAGAGGTCTTGATTCATTCGTCTGTTCAACGTGTTATTAGATTTTATAGGATTAATATTATTGAAACTAGGCTCGTCCATTGTAGCGTTTGCTTTGCATTACATCTTTAACAGACAAAACCAATTAGCGTGATGTTGTATTGTTTTGTTGAAATAGATAAAGTAAGGCTATATTGCAGACTCAGTAAAACAATAAATTTCAGAAATGCGCCTGCTCAGTTTGTCTCAATTTCAATAATAAAACTTACCTTGACCGACACATCACACAGCGCACTTTACTCACAATTCTTCAAAATACTGGACAAACTGGTATTTCTGCACATGCCCGTTGTATTGTCACATCTGCACGCCATCTATTTGTTACAAGGTCGGCACAGGCGTCGGTAGTTGCCAAACAATATGGAGCCGGCAGAATTATTCCATAATCGTTGGGTAACGGTTAAATATAAAATTTCTATAATGTTAATAGGCGGAGGAAATTCACTTTCTGTCAAGGACAGTGAAAGTATTACTCCCCGTGAAGTTGACGATTGATTTGTTGGGGTAACTAATGGATACAGACTAGCATAATCAGCCTGTTGTCCTAAAACGAACTGATGGGACACAACCGCCATCTGTGTGACGGGGAGTGAACTGTAATCCACCACGCGGGCTCATTGCGGGCTAGTAGAATAAGGAATGTACATTTTGCTAGACTCTGTCGGAGTTAAACTGTCATACTCCTGTGCCGATCAGTTTCCTCCTTGCCTCGGAAAGCAAGTCAAGCCGTTGGTCCCGGCTGTCAATTGTAGACCTTTAAGAGATGTTACAGGTAGTCAGTGGCCCGAAAGTCTGACAACCAGTCTTATCAAGCGGTATCGTATCGATTGTGGAGGTCAGATAGGTAGTCGATCCAATTACGATACGGGTATTCAGCTCCATCCGGTTAGACTGGAAGCCGACCCCAATATAGTTGGAAAAAGGCTAGGCTGATGATGATGCTTTCTGCGCCGATCAGATCAGATTTGCTGGCGAATACCTTCACGAGATTATTGTAGGTGATGGTCTCATTGCACTGTCGCGTAGTACGCTCAGTGTTGCAGTTGTAACAGGCAGTCACTCCAGTATATCTATAAGTTAGTTCTTCTATCTGTAGCCTGTCTGCCTCCAGCTGTGTTACAATTGCATTATATTCTATCTATCTCCCTTTAGCAAGTATTCAGTAAATTTATTCACAAATCTACTCTTTACCAATTTGGCCCGAAATACTGATATGAATAAATTGAACAAAACAAAATTCACAGTGATTTGTTTAACATCAACCTAGAATTAACAATTCACAAATTTTTAATTTAATTAATCTTACCAAATAAATGTTTCTTTGTTAACAGCTGAAGATTTCACAAGATGCAGACAAAAAGACGCGAAACTGAACGAATGTCTCAAAATGGCTGTCCCAGACGCACTCCGAAGAATGAAGAAAGGTAAGAATAGTACATTTTGATAAAGTGGGGAAACTTTGTTATTGCATTCGACGCGGAATTAACACCCGAGCTGCAGGCGAGGGTGTTATGGAGCAACAAATCTCCACTTGATCATGAACTGACGTTTTTCAATACACTTTCGAAGAAATAAAATATCGGAACGGAAAGTATTTTGTCAGGATTTATTAGGAAATTATGATTAAGTTTCCTTCTTCTCCGCGCTTTGCTGTCGCCTGGTTGAAGAAGAAGCAAAGGTAGGATGCCGCTCAGTGGCGAAATTTCCATAGAACCCGATTCCTACCGGCTTCCCTTTGAAAAATGGCACAGTCAGTATTCTTTTTTTTTTTTTTTTAAAACGTTGCCCCACACTAGGATTTTATCCTGTATCGTGGGTGCGTTTACAAACATTTAAACTCACATACACAAACAGCCAGACCCGGAACAACTACCTGTAGATCATACAAATATTTGTTCCGTGCGGGGATCGAACCCGCGACACGCCGCGCAGCAGCCGATCGCTCAGCCACTGCGCCAACCGTGCCGTCATTCTATAGACAATAATATTCCATACAGTAAAGATAATTATGTACTCCGGCTTACCTCTTACAAAAATTGACCCTTCGCTACTGATGCTGCTAAACAGCCTAATATGAAAAATATAAAATTCAAATATTTTTGAATATATAGAACTCAAATAAATGTTAATTTGTTTATGAAAGTAAATATTTGTTTTAAATAATCATGTTTATCTATGATATTCTATTTATAGACACAATTTAAATGCTCAAAAAAT
Source organism: Noctua fimbriata (assembly GCA_905163415.1). Classification (NCBI taxonomy): domain Eukaryota; kingdom Metazoa; phylum Arthropoda; class Insecta; order Lepidoptera; family Noctuidae; genus Noctua; species Noctua fimbriata. Next base: position 1,036,251 of record LR990934.1, read on the forward strand.
ATTACGTCGTAACGCTTAACTTTTTGCCGAGATTAAAAAGAAACAAACACTGTGAAAATTTTTATTTCCGTACGTGTGCGGAAAAATATTAAAAATTCATGCGTGTGAAATACATTGCATGTTGAACCTAACCGTAGAGCGATAAGAACTAGTTTTCGAGAAAATTTATTGAAAAAGATATTTTCGTACAATATTCATCACTACATAGTATAAAACAAAGTCGCTTTCTCTGTCCCTATGTCCCTTTGTATGCTTAAATCTTTGAAACTACGCAACGGATTTTGATGCGGTTTTTTTTAATAGATAGAGTGATTAAAGAGGAAGGTTTATATGTATATATTGCACCTGTGCGAAGCCGGGGCGGGTCGCTAGTTGACGATAAATTAAAGATCGCAATTCGAATTTCGCGAATTAGATTTTCAGCAAGATCGGGGGGACCTTGCTGTATTTGTCTACTTTCCTGGTTGAAAATAACAAGTGGGAGGAGTAGCTCCCTTGTAAAATGATATTACCACTATAGTTGATGCCTTTTACATCAAAGACTGTCTCAGTATCTAGCAACAAAATTTATAAAATGCGTATATGAATTTATTGCTCTAAAATCGCTAGATGTTGAAGTCAAATCAGAAGAATAAAACTCATTAGCCAAAGTAAAGGTTCAGTGAAACCGTTCCGGACATACTAAGGACGCGGCTCCGGACAGGGACAACACCATACTTATGGTTCGGTCAAACTTGTACGTACGAAGCTGCTGTCGCGAATCCGGACACCAGACTGGCATATTATAGTGTCCAGGGTCCGCAATACATCAATAAACACAGTCAAAAGAATCACTGTTTTGTGCAAACTAGCAGTATTGGATAATTATGCACAAATTCCGTTCTAAGTATTCATTGATGCAAAATTGCACAAAACAATCGACGAGCACACTGTTACGAGTGTGATGACTTAACAGTAAAACAAGTGATTTGTGAACAGCGCACGTGCTTCTCGCATTTTTTTAAATTGCCTTCCGCATTTCTTTTTCTGGGACACACGATTTTGGTAGGCTCAAGAACGATTGATATGCTTCTACTGGTCTTAGGACTAGTAAACTAGCTTATCTTGGCCTTATGTCGATAAGTTATAAGGCCAAAGAAGTGCCAGGAAAATCCTATCCTGGCTTAGAATATAATATCAGTTTTGGTCAATAATTTGGCAATTAGACTATCCCAGCCAATTATGATAACATCATTAAATAGTCAACAAATGAAAACTACTTTTTGCGAGTGAAAATCATTTGGATACTCTCCGAAAGCGTCTGCTAGATTCTTAATCCCACGGTGTTCTCCGATTTTCCTTTGACAGGGTGTTGAAATATTTGCGCAGTTTATCACGTTTCTCCGACTAGATATGGGCCCGTATGACTTCCATAAAGACCCCGTCAGCCTCTAAGGCTATCGCTTTACTTCCTTAGTTCATGACAGACGCGCGACTGACAGTTTCGGGCCACATGCCATATGGCGTCCCGAAATCATTCCAGTGTGCTGAACTGCTTTGTGCTCTTATAAACGAGATTTTTTATTCTCTTCTTTCTTCTAAGTTTGACGTCAATTTTTCCAGGTATCCCCTCACTATCAGTTCCCGAGATGGAGCCCCTGCACGTGAACAGCATCAACGTAGACTCTGGCTCAGGACCCGTCGTCATCACGCAGATGTACAGGAACATCAAGCTGCACGGACTGACTGACTCTGTGCTTACGTTGTACAAGTAAGTTACTTCTTAAAAAATACCAGATACAATTAAATTATCATCATCATTATCATAAATTCAGCCCGGACTGATCCATTATCGACTCTTGAATATGCGTGCTGCGCCTCTAAGGTGATCAGTCCCGTTTCCACAAGTCCTCTGACACAAGACACGCTGTGAGAGAAAAATTAAATTAATTGAATAACAAAACTTTCGTTTCTTTTCCAGGGCTGATCTAAAAAACTATAGACTCAGGACAGACTCCATCACGCCTAAGATGGAGTTCATTGCTGACTACATAATGAGGGGGAGGATCTTGCTGCTGCCGATACAGGGCAAAGGCATTGCTAATATTACGATGGGTAAGTGTAACGCCATCTAGTAGAAAATAGCGGAACTAGAAGGTAACGCCATCTAGTAGGGAATAGTGGAACTTAAAAACAACGCCATCTTATGGATATTAATCGAACTAGTGGTTGCAAGAATGAGTGATGTAAGATTGATGCAGAGTTCGATTCTCAGCGCCCGTTCGCTCTTTCCCAATACCCGACCTGGCTTAATGAATTTATCAGCTGCGTGGAATTTACTCAACAAGACCTGAGGGATACTAGTAGCTTATAATTTTCAATGTTCTTTGGTGTATAATTAGTACTCACAATTTTTTTGATTATACGTCATGACCTAAAGAGTTGAATACTATTATACCTAACGGAAATCTGAATCCTCTTCCCCTATTTCTATTTGTAAGTAAGGTCAGGTAATGTAAGAGACTGATTACACGAAACATTACCTAAAACCCAAGTTTTACGATTCCAGTGAATCTCGCAGTGAAACACGACCTCATCGGCGAGCCGGTGGTGAAGAACGGACAGACATACATGCACATCAAGGACTACCGAGTCAAGTTCATCCCACAGAGGGTGCTGCTGCACTTCACCAATCTCTTCAACGGAGACAAGGTGCTCGGTGATAACATGAATGAGTAAGTAATGATGATTTAACTATCTCATCAAAGACAAGCCAACTACAAGCTTAGCTTTTGTTTACCCTATACCTCTTAAGGCCCCCCCTATAACGTTCCCACAGGTGGGACACTGGCCTCCTCTCCATGTGAGGGAGGCTACTTGGTAGCAGATAATAGTGCGCGTTCACAGGTGCACTTACCTTCGTCCTCATTGTTCCTAGTAGTATGGGGTACTACTAGGAACCTACTAGGCACATCGCACGTTTCAGAATGACAAACAATCCCGCAATGTCTCTGGTATTTCAAATGTCAATCAACTTACTTGTTTCAGATTCTTGAACTCAAATTCGGACCTCGTCTTCAGTGAACTGAAAGAATCTTACGAAAAGGCACTGAGTTCAGTGTTCCAGAATGTTACCAATGAAATATTTGACAGAGTACCAATGAACAAAATATTCATTGAAGAGTAGTTTAACATTACAAAGCTATGTAAGAATAGCATGACTTATTTGCTAGTTGCAATAATTAAATTTAAAACAATCCTTTTGGGTTAGCGAGGAAAAGAAATACACCTTTACGATGTGGTATTTATTGAAGCTGCTTTAATTAGACTTCGTTATAATAAGTTACGTTAAACTAATATTAATTTTGTAATAAGTAAATAGATTTTATGAAATTGAGTGACGTTTTATTTCGTTTTACAAATTTTTTCAGCTTTACCGCAATAATTTAATAGGAGGTGATTGGGTCCTGGCCATCTCCGTGATGCATCCATTATGCATATCCGTGTTCGCTTAAGCTGAGCCATGAAAGCAGGAGCAACTAGAACATTCAGAAAAGCGCCATCTCTTATTCATTTCTAGAAACTTTGTCGATAGTTAGCCTTGGATGGCTGGTGTAAGATAGGGTCTCTTTCTTTCTTGCTGGGACTAATCTCATTCATTTCCACGTCCAATTCCTCTTGGCGCCTATGAGCTTCCTGAGCAGTCCTCAAACAGACTGCTTTGCATAATGCCTCGTTTATTATGACTACTGAAATTGCAATTACGATGTTTATTAGAATATTCGCCGACGGTAGAGTAAACAATAGTTGTCAGTTTACGATTGAGATATATGATTCTCAGGAATGGAATGCTCCAAAAACTTGATCCCTAGCAATCAGTTTACCTGAAACCGAAGCCTGCAAAGCCTTATATACCCTTTTGGCAACATGCTGCAAAAATGGTAATTAAAATGACACTTACATATTCCTATCAAGAGCAGATATAAAATGAGCCCCAAAATGAGGGCGTCATAGTCCATCTTGGAAATATCTGAAAAAAAAAACAAATAAGTGAATGAGTCTTTGCTTGCTGCTAGTGAAGCCCACAAGCCTGCCACGCATCATTGCGTAGCGGAGCCGCAGTGGACGGTGTGGCCTACATTTTGATACCATACGAAGCTAAGTACAAGTGCATGGTTTAGTTGTGGATTGCCGTGGAGCAGCGCCTTTGTTTCTTTATCTCAGACAGACCACTGCTTGATACAACTTCTTTGGCTATGCAACAAAACTCCTCGACAAATGTTTTACATTTACTGATTATTGGCTTATTGCCAGAGTCAACCTTATCATCATCATCTCCCCTACCTGTCCAAATTGAGGTCGGCGCAACATAATGTCTACTTCCATTGCCCCCAGGCAGCCGGCACGCTGTCAGTCACTCCCTTTCTTTCATAAATGATTTGCTCCTCATACAATACGTTCATTTTTCCTTTGGCCAGCCTCCGTCCGTCTATCCACCTACATTGTACCAATCCTATCGTTCCAAAATATACTTACTAGCAGGCTCTTGCCCGAGGTCTGGTAGCTCTGATCAATTCCCTGAGTGAGCACAGCAAGGCGAAAAATATAAATAAAAATATAGACGTCTGCCAGAAATTTGTCAGGAGAGAACCGGTCGGCGACGCCGGCATCCTCGACTGGAGACGCTCGTCCTTAAATCTAAAACGAGAATTATTGTGTATTATTTCATCATAGTGTATAAAGTACACAGGACCTTTATAAAAGGGGGGGACATTGAAAAGGCCTTCCTAAACGACAAACCTTGCGCTTTATCGTTTAATACATAGACTACAATCCCTTGCCAAACTAATCATGCAAGAAACCCCGAAAAAAAATGTTGCTTCTGCTCTAACTAGAAAACAATAATTGAAATGAAAAATTATGTTGAAAATGTAGAATACGATATAAAACATTAAATTACTGTACTATATTAAACTAGCTGACCCACGCAACTTCGCCTGCGTTTTGATTTTTCCCCGTTTTTGGAACATTTTTCATGAATGCTCCGCTCGTATAGGTCGTAGCATGATGTTATAGCCTATAGCCTTCCTCGATAAATAGGCTATCCAACACTAAAAGAATTTTTCAGTTCGGACCAGTAGTTTCTGAGATTAGCGCGTTCAAGCAAACAAACAAACAAACAAACTCTTCAGCTTTATAATATTATAGTATAGATTAGGACCGTGGTAAAAGTATTAGCCGGTCGGCAAGATGGAAACGGGTCTGATATAAAGGGTGTAACTAGACCCTTAACGAAGCCGAAAGGCACCTGTTTTCCCAGTCATTGCGATCATTTTTTTGTTCTAGACCAAACCTGAGAACCTTCTAGTTACGGAGATATTGAGAATCAAAGTTCCAACTGTTATACAAGTTTATTTTTTTAAATACATGTTTTTAATGTAAGATTAATACTTTAATCAAAAGTTGTAAGCAGGCGGGGCCGATTTGAATATAAAATTATGAAAATGGAATGGCCCCCGCCTGCTTCCAACTTTTGTTTTAGTTTAGTTTTTTCAACTACTTTTTTATTTGTAGCTTTTTAGTAACGTGAAAGAATCCGCAGACGATTTAACTTTTTTTATTATAAGTGCCGTCCCACGGCTATGCCACACGAAAGGAAAGTACCTTATATTTTGTTTATAGAAAACAAAATTTTTGATAAAATATTAAATTTCATGGTCTTCCTTTTATTTTAGAGAGTATGTTATTAAGGAAAAAATAATCCTTATGATCGAAGGGGTTAACCAAAGAGCGGGGAGGGGTTAGAACTGCTTTCAAATAATTTTAAATTATCGCCTACCTGAACCACCCAACCCGCCAATAATGTGAAAAAAATATATGATAAAGATATTTTTTTTTTTTGTTTGGTTCCTGGTAGGCGATAATTTAAAGATCTTTGAAAGCAGTTCTAATTATTATATTAGTCTTCTTTCAGTACAACTTCCTATATACAATATTTAAGATACTTTCCTTCCGTGTAGCATAGCCGTGGGACGCCCTGAATACGATATTATACCTTTTTTATACGATTGGTAACTTACTTTTAAACTTATAAAGTTATAAGTTAAATTTATTTTTGTGATCACCCTTTAAAACCCTTCATTTTGATACCCCACTCGATGGTATGGGAAGAAAAAAATTTGAAACGCTACGATATGGCACCCGAAAGCCGCCATTTTTCTTGTTTTTCATTTCAATGTAACCAGTGACACTCCCGCCACCAAGGCAAATCTAACGACGTATAATTTATCCAAATCCGTTCATCCGTTTAGGAGTTACGAGGGAACATAGAAACAGGCATACATACATACAGGTCAAACACAAAACCCTCCTTTTGGGCTCTGCCACAGTCGGGTAAAAAAAGTCGTTTCCCAACAATATTTTTTGCGTAAAGTTACTTAGCTCGATGTACATAATGCTTGGTTGACGGTTTCGTGAAAGGCCCGTTTATACCCTGTGTACATAAACAGTATGCAGCATTTGCAGTGGACCTAAACTTGACATCGTTTTACGTCGAGGTTATTTTCAATCTACTCAACCTATCGCAGTCTACTGCTGGCAAACTGTTATAAGCCTTGTACCACACCAATTGGTGCACTGCCATCTGAAGACTGTCCAGTATCTTGCGAACACGATACTCCCTGGAAAGACTGGTTTTGTGAGTTTAGTTCTCCCCTTAATATAGTCAGGCAATTAGGCGGCTCAAGTCTGCTTTCAGTCTGGCCGAATGCAGCTGAATACCAATATTTTACACGGAGCGACTGCCTATCTGATCTCCTAACCCCTTGGCAAGAAAGGTTTGGCTTCATCTGTAACAACTGCTCAAGATCTACGATAATGATAAAGAGGACTCACCAAACTCGGAAAATAAAGGCCCCTTGCGCACGATGGGCGTACCTGATGAGTTCTCTAATCGACAGATATGCCGCAAACACTATGACCAGGAATAGAGTAGTATTGAGTGTTTCTATGAGCAGTAAAGCTATGCTCAACATCAGGATGAGCCCTGGTGTTGTTCATGGGATCATTGCGGGTGATTTTTGACTGACTGGCTGTGGTGACAGGCTGTCAGTCTGTCTTGGACAGGACACTTGACGTATTTTTTCTTTTCTTTGAATGAGAATTAAGTAGTTTGCCTGTGTTCTGACTGAATGAGTTTTCTTTACTTTTTGTTATGCAAAAACGTCTGAGCAACCTTTCGATGAATACAAGCAGGTAACTATGTGCAATACACATCTGTTTATTTATTTATTTTGCACAGAAAAAGAATGTGCGCGTATCTGACCGCACATAGAGCAGATATATATTTCTTTTATTTTCGGGGCGCTACACTATACTCAAATACTGCAAGTCCTGGAAGCCAAATTTGACAGTGGCGACTACTAGAAAAACGTCGAGGCAATGAAGCTCGACGAATCTCAGAGATAGGATTTCATCTTGAATACCACATCGGAATAATCATAATATTAAGCTCCATAACTATAGCATACGTAACTAACATCCTTACTAATATTTTAAATGGGAAAGTAAGTTTGTTTGTTTGTTACCTTTTCACGCCTAAACCACTGAACCAATCATCCTGAAATTTTGCATATACGTAGTCAAGAACACGGAAACGGACATAGGATAGATTTCATTCCGAAAAAAGGACTATTCCCGAGGAAAACAACATTATTAACGTTCTTATGATAATAGATGGCGCCACGTGTCTTTCGAATCATGATTGAATTATGTTATTACAAGCAAAGTACAACCCGAATTGATTGTCAAATTCTAAATTACCGCGAGCGAAGCCGGGAATAAAAGCTAGTTCTTAATAAATCGTAATATGTTGCCCATCATTGGAGTCGATTCTGTTGTCCACAAAACTAAACTAAAAAAGCTTAGGTTAGTTGTTAGGTACAACCAACCTAAGCTTTTTTCTCAATGTGGAATTCCTTTATGTATGTCCTCCACCTGTGGAGAGCGAAGGGTCTGTCAGACTCGTACTGACTAAAACCACACCGATGTTCCATTGAACACTTGCTCGGGGCGCAGCGGGATCTCACGAGACCTCCGCTGCCCCGGACTAGTCCGGGTCCACTGACCAGCGGGCCTCGTCCCGGGGGGGAGTAAGGTATAAAACTCCCCCCATTACGTCTAAGAAAGGCGCGCTTGGACCAATACGCGCCGCCGCGCCGTCTCGGGTCCACTGTGATGGGGGGCGACGAATGTTCGCGGATGAAATCATCGCCCCTGGTCCTTTTTAGGGGGTCCGGAAAAGGGTGTTATTCACCCTCTGTCAACACTCGGTGCGTCTTCTGCGGGATGGGCATAAGCTCGTCATCTCCCTCTCCATTTTCGCAGCTTCCTTCTGCGACATAACTGTTTCGCAAAAGGACATCACCGCATCCCAAGACTCTGCGCTGCCAACCATCGAGCGAACAACGGTCGGTAATGGGAGGTTTCCTCCCACCTCTGTGACGAGGCCACGGTGCGGCTCATCCCACGCGACACACTCGGCCAGCGTATGCCGCGCCCTGTCCCCTAGACAGTGGACGCAGTGATGACCTGATGGCACCGGGCGTCCGGCTCCTTTCTTAGCAACCAACCTAAGCCAAACTAACTTTATCACCTACCTACAACATCGTTCGGAACCTCAAAATATCATCATGTTTGAACCGATCTGCCGGGTTCAGTTTTAACAAAGCATTTCAGTGAGCTCTGTGTATATCTCATCATCGGTGTGTTTTGAGAACATGCAAGAGTGTAGTTATTCAGCGTATGTCAGAAAGTTGTGGTCGTATTTAATGGTACAGACCATCAAACTGAACACCTTTCTCATTTCTGTATGGGACCGACACCGCGAAAAAACTCAATACTTACTCGACCCAAATGTATTAGAAAGCTGTTTTTTTTCGCACTTAAGAACTTGGAATCCTCTTTTAGGGTTTTTCGCAAATATCTCAAGAACCAGACGTCCTAGGCCGAATTATTGAAATTGGCGCCGCCGTTCAACTGGAGCGCCAGACGGCAATGTCCGCTTACCTACGGAAGCGTTCACATAGTGTCCAACCAACTAGTGGTGCTGCGGTCGGTCTGTAATGTCTATCGAGGCTACGGTTGCCGGTTTCCCAACCGTGTACATTTAATGTATGTACATGAAAATAGGGACTCGTGTGACTGTCCGTGGTGCACGCTGTCGGGTATATAAATAAAATTCAATGTTGTAAGATAGACTTATCGTTTATTCCGTGAATAATAACAGATATCTATGGCATAGTCACTGGTAACATTACGTCGAAGAGATATAATGTAGATTAACTAAATCTTAGCCTCTAAACTTTGTCATTGTTGCACTATCATAAAAAAACATGACCCCTCTTTGTACCTTAGTCGGGTAAAAACGGTTTCGAGGAGCCTTTATTTCTTTTTTTTTTGTTTGTTCCTTATTTTCTTTATGATAGTAAAACAATGTCTGCACATAAGTATTGTAATGAACATCCTCGTTGATACAAGTATAATATAGATATAATAATATAAACTTTCACAATAAAGTAAGTGAGAATGTTCATATAGGGTCATCTGCTTAAAAAATCATTTTTTTACTGTTTTCTTTCTTTAAAAAAAAATATTTTTGGTGTAATTTTCAATAAAAAATAAAACCAAAATAATTAATATAAATTATTTTTATTATTTTAAATAAACAGATGACATATTTTTTGAAGGCTTGAGCGTTATAAACATTTTGTAGGTTTTGACACAATTAATATAAAAAACGAAAAAACTAAACCCCGCTATGGGAAAAACATTACAAAAAACAACACAGCATACAAGGCGTAATTAAAATAATTAGAAACCTCTCAATTTTAACTATGGGACGAAACCTAAAATCGCGAAAATAAAGCACTCCCCAGCCCAGATAATGTTGAGTTATGCGTTTTTTTTTATAATATATGGTATTGTTCCATATTCAAATTACATAATGATGAGTGAAATTACCCCATAAGATGTTTTCAGTTTTTTTAATTACACCTTGTAAAGATATTGTGGATTTTGTAGGTACATCACTGTAGATTATGGGATAGGATATATCTTGCCCATTGCATAAACTAACCATGACATTTAACTTAAGCATAGCATTACGACATAGAAGTATCATTTGTGACATCTTAATAAGGGTCTGCTTATGACCATAAGATTAAAAATCGTAATGATATTTTACTTACAGATAATTACTTCAATCATTAATTTAATTAAAATTAAATTATCTATTACAATGATAGAAGTAATGTTTTTTGCAAATTGTTGTTTTAGCCATCGAAGTTGGAATGTTCCAAAAATAACACTTTTTTTTTTTTGTGAATGAATTTGTGGCCAAAATAACACTTTGCTGATGCCAATCTACATTCTATGTTTTTCCTACACTTTGAAACGGACGGCTGTGTGGTAACTAGTGACATCTAAAGATTTTTTTTTAAGAGTGAAAAAATATCTCTTTTTTTAAGTGTACTACAATGAGGTATGAAATTGGATGTTCATGTTGTTTTTTTATTTATTGATAATTTGTAATGCAATTTTTTTGTTTTATAAAAAAAATCTACATGATTAGCTATTTTTTTTTAAATTAAAAAACGCTACAGATTTTATAAGCTCCAAACCTTGCACAACCTATACAAAATGAGATTACTTTTAAACAAAAATTGCTGAATATCCCGGCTACTCCATTCATGGAATGATATTTTCGTTAAATGCATAATTTCAAATGTCAAATAATGAAGTAATTTTTCTTTTAATTATTAATTAGTATATTTTTACCGGGAAGTTATAAAAAAGTAATTCTAGAACTTAAAATATAAACTTAACTAAAACTTGTCATCAAATAAAATAAACGTACTTGAGTACTTACTCTGAAATATTACTATTAGTAACATTCTTTCATGTGTATTATTAATAGTAATATTAAAGAAGTTGTTATTAGAAGTCTGTAAAAAAGACTATGTAACCAAAGTTTAACCTTTTACACAAAAATAACACAAGTTACTTATTTCTTTTTAATGTGTTATCTACATAACGAAGTAATTCCAATTTTCCGATTTTCAGGTAAACTTTGGTCCAATTTGTGAACTAAAAACCAAATAAATGTGGGGGCCAAGTTTCACAGTTATCACTTATAGCTAACTTAGGGCTAAAAATTGTAAACCGCTTGTGATCGTATTTAACCAAATTATTAAATTAACAATAACTAAACAACAAAAGATAACATTTTTATTGCTTAGCACCATATTTACCCGACTTTTAATTAAAAGAGTTTTCTGTTTTATAGGATTTTTAGGCTATGCTCAGGCAAACAATTTCAAATTGAAAAAAAAAAATCTGCTAAATTAATATTTTTTAACGCTGATCATTGAATATACTATTAGCGTCAACACTCAATTTCATAAAAGTCGGTTTTAACAAGCAAATAGATGGTAAAATCTGATAAATTCAAATGGTTGATGTTACCATTTAGTAGTTAAATTGTTAGTACAAATTTTCTAATCGATAGTTAGTACTAAACTATGGTTAAAATTCTAAAATTCGTCATAATTCTTAGGCGGATTACACCATTCTAACTAACGTTTGATGTAATCCACGTTTTGGACAAATTGACTGTTTCAGTCGTTGATTAAGTCGAAGCCGGGTTTAAGCCGGTCTCTAAAGCACCCACGGATACTCCACAAAAGACTGATCTATACAAATCTGGACTATTTCCCAGATTAGTTAAAACCACTGAGTTTTGTGGAGCGTACCTACTATCAAGTAAGTCCCGTAGCACATTGCTTGAGACCGGTCCTTGTCTAATCCGTTTATAATCTTAGCCCTTATCGCTACATACACAAAGATATGCGATATTAAAGTCCATACATTTCCTGTCATATAAATATCACACTCGACGCCAATTGGCTGCAATCCTTCACTGAACTATCACCAATTTCATTAGACCTGTCTTCACAAACTAAGCACTAACATAAATAGTTAGTTATCACTGGTTAGCGTGTCGACGCTGTCGCCCGACTCCTGTCATTGGAACTGCGACGTGGATGTAGACCTCCTGCAGCCAATGGACACTGGGGCCGGTATCCGGGACGATCCATTCCTTTGGTCTTTCCTAGGCGCAGCCAACTGCCTTGTACTAGTAGATCTTTCTAGTTTTCCATCAGACATTACCCAGGCTGATGTGAAGTCAGCATAGTCTGAGTCCTTAGAGCTAGTTTTGGATAGAGAATCGTCTCCTTTTGAATATGTCCTAATGATCTCCTTCATTTTCTCAAGAACTGATGCGTCGTCCTTTGCGGTTTCTGTTGACTTTAAGATCTGTTCTAGCAAAGGACTCAAAGGCTTTTGACTCGGTGGGGACCTAAGAGTGGCGCTGCTGGCTCTTAGAGGAGAATTCCTCTTGAACACATCAGTCTGTGGGGTTTTAGCCCTCATTTTGGGAGATTTATTCGGGTTCTCAAATGTGTCAGCTCCCAAAGTGGGCCTGGACTTTACTTTCGCCTGGGTTGGTGCTGTTCTTCCGCTCCATGTGTTTCTGGCAGTTGGCGGCAGTTTTGGTGTCAATTTAGGTGAGGTTTGTACGGGATTCGCATTATGTTTCGGGCTTGGTGTGTTCCCTCGGCTAGGGGTTCTGTTTCTGACGGGAGAATGTGGGATGCGACTGGCTTGTCGGCTTCTTATCGTCTTCGTGGGAGACTGGGAAGCTTCCCGAGCAGCCCGGAGGCTCTTGCTGGGAGAGTCATTGCTCTCGGTGACGATCACCACGCGGTCGGGGCTGCCTCGGTTGGACTTCTCGTCAATGGAGCTGGGCTTCCTGCCCCCGTAGAAGGTGTCGGAGAAGTCAGTCTTACGTAGGCCGGTGTTCAGGCTCACGTGGGTGTCGACTCCGTTCTTGTCCATGTGACAGCCATCGTCCTGGTCGAGACGCTCTGGAAACAGAGAGAGAAAAAATTAGAAAGTGGTCACTATTTTCTGATGAGGTCTGGTCTGGGTTTTTAAGTATTATGTACAGCGACGAGGAAACAGAATGGGCTGAAGATTTTTCCCGAAAGTTCTTAGTGTTAATTTGATTTTATTAAGTTAATCACTCTCGTACTATATCAAAAGTATTAAATTCAGATGAAGTTTAAACTCAAGCAAGTTATGCGTCTAACTAATAATTCCTGCATAACAAGCAAAGATTTAACCATAATTGTCAACAGCCATTACCAAGTCACAAACCAGATATTGCCTGTCACGCCTTTTAGAAAAATCTTATAACACCATTAATCTATCGCTTACATTATTCAGGTCTATAATTAATATCACCAGGCTTGTTGGCGACATTCTCATTCATAACCCTTCGGGTAACCCTCGGATCGTAAAAAACAGTATCTAATTTACAATGGCCATGTTTGGAGGATAATAACAGTTAGTTTCAGTTAATAACTCTGCCCATATCAGGCTATGTCCGTGGCTGTTTATGGACAAGTCGTGGTAAGGACTTCCCTTTTCCGCAAAACTTTGCTTGGTTAAGTTAAATGTTTTAAAGAAGAAATATTTTATGATGTTGTGAGATTTTCTCTGGTAAGTGTTGTTTTTGTTTGGCAAGTATACGATCATGATTAATGACCACCTACTACCACTCAATGTGGCACAACTGTAACTAGTACTTTAGCGTTACAAGACGTAGCTTCCACTCTACTATTCATCTATACTTTTTGGTACTTTGATAGTTTATGCAATTTTAGCTGAAAAAATCATATTCATCGTATCATCTTTTGTCCACAGAAATGGACATAACTAAGTCGCAATTGCATTTAAAGTAGGTACAGACGCCAGCACATCAAGCTACCCGAAACTGTCAAATTTTCGCAATCAACCTTAAACCTAATACTTCAGCAATAAAGTTGAAAATATATTAAAGAAATTTGTCAGATTGTAGTAGCTTGATGTGCTGGCGTCTGTACATAAATAATCTACAAAGAATGCAATTCTGCCGTCGTAAGAAAAAAGGGCACAACTAACATTTTTGTCAAAATTGAGTTATATACATATTTAGAATCAGAAAAAAAAGGCACATCTACTCAATTTTTTAAAGAATTTTATCTTCAAGGAATTCGGAGATACAGTAGGCTCAAAAGGCACAAATGAGACTAATATTCAAGTTTTATAGAATGAAAGGCACATTTATTTACCATTATATTGAAAAGGCACAAATACGTAGATGTGACTATTACTTCATACAGATTTTTACTAAAAACTACTTTGAAAAGGCACACTTACAACATAACATAAAGAAAAGTCTTAAACTTTAAAGTCGATTTTCTCCATATTTATAAAATGTTAGTTGTGCCTTTTTTCATTATGACGGCAGAATAGTGCTACCGATATCCTTGACTGCAAAACGACAATCACCGTTATCTTTTCGCTCATTTTCACTTCGTCACGTCACATGTTTGATACAGAAGATCACAGGTGTTGGAGAACGTGACAACTGACACGGGAGAGGAAAAGACCTTCCTATCTTCACTGTGTGTAAAAACAAACATTATGTGAGTAGGTTCCGAAAAGCTGATCAACTCTAAAGTTAACTAGCACGCCACCAATTGTTAGGCGTGATTTGTTAACTGAAATTACAACAGCCAATTACGCTAAGCTGGAGCTTTGACAAAAGATTAAATTCTTGCAGAAGTCAGAGAGTTAGACATTTTTAATAAATGTTGAAGACTTCCTGATTGCAATAGTTTTCAGAATTTAATGTTATGGAACAGAATTTATACGACTGTAGAAATTGTAAAAAATAGTCTATTATGAGTTCTACAACCACGTGCATGTCACTTGTGTATAGTATGACCACTTAAGTGTGCAGTTCAAGGTGGCGTTGCTTGTCAAGGAAACTTGCATCGATATGTCAAACTTTAGACATTCATTTTAGTTCCGTGTTTTCCCACCTGCACAGATAAGTTGTTTGAAGTGTACGGTGTACGTGATATGAGTGTTGACGGGTCGACCATCGATTGATCTTAAATTATAGTATTTCTGAGGTGACAGTTATAATATTGTTAACCCAAGGAACTATTCTTACTGAGAAATTATAAAATATCTATTTGACCATCTTAAATATGATTTTTTGGCCATCACCGTTTGTATTTTTTTTTTTAAATTAACGTATTCTTGGTAAACGAGAGATTATTATTTGTTAATTAACTTTTTTTGTTGTTTTTCGTTTAGTATGAATTATTTTCACGATCTGAAAATCTTATTAAATATGCTCATGATCCTTTCAATAAATACATTTAATTCAACCCGCGCCCGGGGTCTGTTTGTTGGATGCCCACACCTTCTCACAGAGACGAGTCCTGTATCCCAGCAGTGGGCCCAAGGCTAATTATCCAATGATTATATACAAGAAGAAACTTATAAAATACATTCAATCCTGCGTAAACGCCGGACTAGTTATTTATAAACGTATTAGTTGCTCCTTAATATGTCCGCGCCCACATTCAAGAACATTTAGTTATAACAACGTTGTCAAGCCCATGTTGGGCGGAATGTCGCTCACTGCCTTGCAGGGTGGGCAGGAGTCCAGGTGACTAATGTGTGGGCTTGTTTATATGTATTGTGAGGCATTTGTCTATTGACCTTACACTGTAGAAGAATTCCTTGTAATTAAAAGGAATGTAGTTCGCTGGTGGACTGTCAACCAACACAAACAATTGACAGAGAAGACATCGCTATTTAAAAAAAATCTGCAGGATTGCGAATGCAGTGCTGTGAGTGTATGTGTGTGTTCATATCTGAACGTGGCGTGGCATGACTTTGGGCCCTATCAGAAGACCAGCGCTGTGACATTTGTCTTTTAGTCTCGAACAGGACAAATTTTAGTTTAATGTATGTCTTATTTTTAAGCTCTTCTTGTGTTTACTTTTTAATTATTATTTTTTATTGATTTCTTCGTGTACATTCAAAATAACAGCGATTGGAGTATATAGGGACCGAGTAAATTAACTGGCGTAACATAACAGATGTGATTATGTCATCATCATCTGCCTAGCCTTTTCCCATCTATGTTGAGGTCGGCTTCCAGTCTAACTGGATGCAGCTAAACATTGATTGGCAAATGACAATAAAACACCAATATAAAATACTTTTATTGCAAGTAAAGCTCGCGCGGCTGTTGAACTCAAAATCAGCTATTGTTACTTGAAATGGATAAAGAGATTGGAACATAATATTTTGTTTTCTTTCAGTACCATTAGATATCGATGAAATCATTATTTCAAAAGCGCAACAGGGCGTCCAAAAATTCGTCCACATCGCTATCAATAGGAAAAGTGCCCAGAAGGCTGGCAGCATTGCCACGTTGGGTGGCAATGCTGATTCTATGGCCAAAAAATAAGCCCGCCCTCTGGTCACGTGAAGAGAGTCGACCAAATGCTTGGCGATTTTCCGAAATACTAGATGAGCATACTAATACTGTAGTTTGTAAATAATGTACTTGATTCAAATAAAATTTGACACCTCATATATTTTTTTTAAATTTTAAATGATATCTTCTAATATGTAGTTCCATGGCAACAATATAATTCACACTTACTAATACACAATTTCGATTTTAATTTTTACTTAAAATTCTAATGAAAGCATTAATTCCCAATAATTCAATATCACGATCAACACATAGTTTATATTCTTGTTATTTACTAGAAACGATAGTGTCGCCTTGTACATAATTAGAGGCACTTGTGTGTAATTGCTGGTATTAGATAACGCTAATTGCGAACGCTTGTAGGGTGAGATAAAGTTGGCATTATCGACTTCTGATCGAAGAGTGTGCTATGTACTCGCTAATGAGGTGGAGATGGGTTTTTTTTGGCTCGTTGGCAGTAATGGAAATAGAATTAAATAATTGTTACTTAATTGGTGACATTCCTTGGTTTTTAAAAGGTGTTTAAATGGCAGAGGAGTCTGGATTTGAGTACGGTTGATGGCAATAGGCCCATCTTCTATTACACTAGCGGTTGCCCGCGACCTTTGTCCGCCCGAAACTATTATAAAAAATAATATTTCCCTGTTTTTGCAACATTTTTTATGGATGTTCCGGTCCTATTCGAACGTGATGTTATATGCCTTCCTCGATAAATGGGCTATCCAACACTTAAAGATTATCAAATTAATTCGAACCAGTAGTTCCTGAGCTTAGCGCGTTCAACCAGACAAACTCTTCTGCTTTATAATATTAGTATAGATGTGATTTAAAAAATAACCGTCGAAATGCAGACTATAGGAGTGATGATCACATGCTTGGTGTTATATTTTTTATTTAAGACAGCCAAAGAACAAAAGTATTTATGTATTTATGGAATTTGGTGATTCTGCATTAATGTCATTTAACTTACATGCCTCTTGAGTCTGACGGCAGGATTAGGAATGATATAACTGACATATTAGACCGTATCGTCACTAAAAAGGCAAGAAGCAATAAGAATGAACGCAAGATGGCTTTACAAGGAATTGTTAACTTACAAGGTGATATGACGAACAAAAACAATTCTGATTAATTCAATTATCATCATAATAAAATCAATTGACGTAATAACAATTATTATTATTAAATTAATAATGAATGGACACAGATGTGGTTGTTTGTCATTCACAACCGTGTAGGACACCCAGTTTGGTTGTTCAAGGATGACCATTGTTTTACATGCGCGAATTTTGACGCAAATGGTTGATGTGGTTGACCGCTCGAATATTAACATAACATGGAAATCTACATTCACCGAGTGTTTCATTCATAGCGGCTTACCAGGTGGTATCGCTCAGGTGGACACGGTAAGATTGAAAAGGTAAGACATAAAAATTAGGTATTTAAAGAAGATTCAGATGCTCCTTTAACAGTAAAATTGATTAAAACCACTACTGAAAGAGTTCCAGAAGTAAGAACAAATGATGACAAACTAGAAGACCTGTGATGGACTACTTAATCAAAAACTGATTGAATAGACGAAATATTTGTCAGTTTAGGACAGCTTGATAGGTTTAGTCCTTGAACACGTAACTAATCGTCACATTCCAAGTCTATTAATAACTAGAACCAATAATATAATAAATCAATTAAATCTAGAATAAAGAATTCCCTATACTCAACAAGATACCTTCAATATTATTGCAGCAAACTCCGAAAGGAATGTCGCCCCGACAAAGAGTATTATCAAGCATGTCATGCGAATGTCAGTAGCTTGTGCAATACTGTGAATGCTAGATAAATGTCCACACATGCCATATTTGACACATGACTATACTCTAAGGAATGTCTAAACATAGGAGGCATCTGTCAGAGAGACTTGCGATGATTGTTTTATACCTGAGTCTATAAACGTGTTATCTAACGATATGCCTTGATAGTGATGTCATTGGCTTGATTGGCGAGTGGATGGACTGGCTATAATGTTGTTAGGTTTTGTGCACGGTTGATGGCATTAGGCTCGCCACCATATTACATGGTGAAAGTGTTGTTAACCTTCTTTTATTTTCACTTAAAATTTTGCTGTACTTTGTTATTTTGTATATTTTAATTTTTGTTATAATTTTCTCTTTTATTTTTATAATTTTAGTTACTGTAATTGGTGTGTATACACAGCCGTTGTAATTAAATAAATAAACAAATGGAATTAAACCATCTGGCGAAATGCGTTTTTTAACTGAAATAGATTTTTCAGGAGACCGAGAACAGGATGGTATTAAGTCTAATTTACCAGCACATGTACCGTGCATTTTAGCTAGGTACTCTATACACAATGTAACATCAGCCGACTCTTCATTTAGTGAGCACAGTGCAATTTAACGGTACGCTGCGACCAGTTGCGAAAATAATTGCAGGATGAATGGCGTAAGTTATAAGAGGAAGCGACCACTGCAACACTAATTACTAAGCGGTAGCGGGTGTGGGACCCTGCAGTATGGATAATTAGTCGACAGTGTTAAAAGATAATGGTTTCTAAGCTAGGTACTTATTTATTTTATATAACACAGCATTAGCCATAGATACTAATTTAAATTATTCACAGAAGCTCAAAAACTCTAATATTATCGTTTTCCATTCATCAGCAAACAAGTCCAAATTAGGGTTGGTCTCCAAAAGCGCGCTGAATATCGTCAAAATAGACTCGGTAAAGGGGAGGTGGATCGAGCTACAGTGCGACAAAATGGGGAATTAAACAATTTATACTTAATAATTAACTAGAGTATATTAAGAATAAAAAGAAAGATGGTTATGCATTAAATCGTGATCTCTCATAACTTGTGCCACATACAGTGTGTGCACAAAATATTCGTTCAGGTTACACGTCTGTTGGCAGCAACGTTTCAATAACACGAATAATGACTCTCGCTGAAATTTGCACAATACTACACAAATACAGCCATGTGTAAGTACACATTGTACATAGACTAGACACGTGTGCACTGTTACAGGTGCACGAGTATTGCATGAGTCTGGTCATCTTATGAAAGAAGCTTGAATTGTGAACAAGCCCACTACTGCGTCCACCAAAGAAAAAAGTCAGTCAAAAATTATTACGTACAAATAACTTAATAAGATATAGTAAGCGGACTCTGGGGTTCTTTAAATTCTATTAAAAAGAAAATGAAACTAACATTATTTGTTTTCATTTTCAGTTAGTGAAATAAGAAAGGTGATTTTTTCTAACGAGTAAATCAGCTTCTTGCATAGTTTATAACCCAACACTAACCATTTGAAACAGAGTCATTACATTACATGATACAGTTGTATTCAATTCACTTTTACAATATTGAACGCGACAAAATACAGCTGTCACCGACATCCTATTTGCCGTTCATCTGCACTATTTACATTAGCAACAGTCACGTATGCATGTCTGTATGTCCGTTTGTGTGTGTGTATGTTTGCGCAAATGTCGAAACATCGCAGTGAACGGATATTGTTAGTGCAATATTCATAAAGAGTCAGCACTCGGGTAGTTAAAATAATTATTAAAATTGTGTATTGTGCAGTCGCTAAAGTTTTCAATCATTCTGTTTAAATGCGTCAAGTAAAGTAGCAGTATTGGGTGGTAAAAAGTGGAGGCACAGTGGTAACGGCCGAGGTTCGAAACCAAGCGAAAAGGAGAAGGAAGTGATCTTGAGCAAAACAGCATCTTCTACAACTGTAAACACGCAGACATTATGTCTAAATCCCCCAACCCGCACTGGACTTTTCGTGGTGAATTATGGCCCGCTCTCTCTCTCACACAGAAAGGAATCCGGTGTCTCAGCGGTGTGATTATTATAGGCTGATTAAACAGGGTGATTGGTTAAACATGGGTAATACTTTTACTCATAAATATGGAATTTACTTGAAACACGTAAAAAAAGTTGTTTTTGCCTAAATTTTTTCGAACTACCTTCCATAATGTATGGAGAACCGAGAAGCTGATATTTTTTTCGCGATTTCATGTTCGGTCCCATAGCCGAAGTTGTTCATATTGATGATTACTACACGCCCCTAAAGTATTGCCCACGATTGACAAATCACCCAGTATATTCTTTGGGATCACCATGTCACCTACCTACCTACAAATTAATTCCTATCTTTAATACTTACAGATGATGCCTGTCAGTAATAAATATTTATTATAAAGCCATAGAAACCACTTGGTCATTAATTAGGACTGACTAGAATGAATTAGTGCTTGTGCCAGATTCTAGACCAGAGAGTGTAACGCTCCCATTTAAATTAAGTCCTTAAATTGATACGAATAACACCAATAATCTAAATTGGCTAGATACTAAGTGATATTGGTAATATGAGATTCATTGATGAACACATATTACAAAAAGCTAGCTAGCCACAATAGAGAGTGATAGCTTTCAGCTTTGCCGTCAAGGAGTTTTCATGAGAAAATATATAAAAAAAATCTGAATTTCATACATTTGATTACAGAAAACAAGAGCTCAAATCAGTACCTAACATTAGTTGCAAGACAAGAAATTAACAAGACAAAACTCACCATTGAATTCTGCGTCTTCAATCGAGTTCTGGCTGTGCAAAGAGTATCTGTTCGTAGTTTTCGTCGAGGGTGATCCCTGTGTAGACCCGGCCACCACTCCTAGGCTCCTGTACCCTTCATCAGACACCTCAGATCCATTATCAGAAGCACTTTCAACTGCTGGAGCCGGAGACACTGGTCTAGGACTCTTGTTCCTGATTCCATGAGGGGTTGGGACCAAGTGGTTTGACGTTATAATCTTGGTCCTTCGGTCCGGGGATGAGGATTTCCTTGAGGGGCTGATTGCTCGAGGAGCTAAATGCCTCCTGCTCGGAGAAGCAGCTCTGTCCAAGTCTCCTAGGTAAGGTAGACTGGTAGGAGCATCACTGAGCCTGTGATGCGACTGATAATGTCCAGATTTCGGTTCTTCATTGTATAATTTAGAGTTGTATTGAAGAGACATTGGCTCATAAGACTTCGGCTCAGTTTTGGTGTACGGCAGGGATGTTGGGCCAGCATCTGGTCGTTCGTAGGTGACGGTGGCTCCAGCCAGGTCGTGCTTGGGACGGGCCAGGCGCGCTGAGAGGGAGGTGCGGTGGGAAGCGCGGCATCGGCAGGGGTCGTGCTTGTCCAGGTAGTGGGCCAGGGTGTCCCAGCCACCGCCAACTCGGACCATCACGTGGGAGCGGAGGATCTGTGGAAAAAGCAAATGAGGTTTAATTATCTTTATTCATAATTGCTGCTTAAAGGTAAGCAATGATTAGCAACTGTTTAACCTGACATATTTGACGTTTAGACGTCTCTTAACTTAAACCAGCGCTTGTGAATAAATCCCATTGATTATCAGTAAAACTAAACTATGCGAAAGTATCTAAGGACACATTTAAACAATGCATGTTCCCTAATAAAATATCGGAGCTATTGTAAGTGAAGATAAAAAAAATCTACACTTTGATATTATAAGTGGTGCAATAAGTACTTTTAATATTTGCACATTTGACATACAGCCATCTCTGTGCATAAATTCGTCTGAGTATCTACCGATAAATTCTTGATCATCAAATTAGGGCACGCTGCTCATATCAACACGTTCACGTTCCTAGTAGGACTTAGTATCTGATGGTCATCTTGAACTATGGATCGATAAATAACCAATGCAGTACGATAGCTCTTTCTCAACTACAAATAGATTTACAGTACTAGAGAGTGCATTCAATTGGGATCCCCATCTCATGGTTCCACTTAAGAGCAAGCCGTTGTAGACCAGCTTATAAAAGACCGCGTTACTTGAATAAAAGGACTAGTTTATCTTGAGCCCTCTAGTACTCGTTTATTAGAAATTCCAAATAAAGATTCGCTGATACCGTGGGAATGCTGCCTTGATACTCCCAATCAATACGAGTCGGCTGACCTCGATCCGCGTTCGTTCAGTTCTTAGCCTTGCATCCCTTAATATGGATCGATAGATAACATCCAACATACACTGACCCTTCCCTTCTAAACACTTGTTCCTAATTCGAGGTTTTCCTAAATTTGGAACGGAACAAATCGCCATTATAAATTGACCTGCCTCCTTATATAAATCATTTGAAACGAGAGGTCAGTTTCTGATGGGCGCTTATAAGGTCGAAAGTCGTTTTCTACAATGAGGCGTCCATTCGATTTGACCAAACAAGGAATCGAATAGAATGAATCATAGATCCGTCGTCGAGGGAATTGGAACACTATTTGTATGACCTTAAAAGTTAAGCTTGTATGGCGCAAATGGTTGTGCGAATGTTTTTTTTTTTCATTAAAAGGCGCTTGGAGATCTATTTTTAGTGCTAATGAATATAGCGTTCGTTGTTTCGAACTGAACCAGGCTTAATGGCAATGTTTTGATACGAAATCAAAACGTAACTTGTTATATTTGGAATCGAGAATAGATATTAAATTTATTGTAAGTTTAACATTTAGTACAACATATAGAACATATAGTTTTAACAGTATGGCTCTCTTACTATATACATTTGAGTCTTTTAATGTTTGCTACACTAGGATTCTGTTTACGCTTCTAAAATTATGCTTCTTGATTTTTCGTTACTTTCCCATCTGCTAGAAATGATATTTGTTGCTCAGGGAGATTTTCCTTCTTTCATCTTTTTAACTACTGTGCAGTACTTAACATAAAACCCCTGTTTCCCTTCATATATCCCAATATGTTTATTTATCCTTCCACTTTCCTCGCATCTCATTTCAGGTTAACCAAACGGTGTGATCCTTTAAGCTATACTGTTTACAAAATGTCGCAATGTCTTGTTGCGCTTGCGACAGACCAGCGCGTGCGCAGGCGTCCACTGAGTTCGGCAACTCTCTTTGTGTTTATAATGGTATTTTGCGACCGTTTTGATTGGTGGACAGAAGTCTAAGTGAAGTTCAAATAAGGTTTAGGTTTGGACAATTTATAGAAGGAAGCATGGTTTTTAGTAGCACTAGTCTGCAATTTAGTTGGTCTTAATTAGTAAAGTGTTAGGATAATCAGCCTACAGCGTTCCCCAACTGGGAAGAGAACATACAAATTAAGAAATCAGAAACTACTCTTAGTCTGGACATATTGAATGTTCTACAGTATTGCTTATGAATCACGCAACAATAAATCTGAAGTATCGCGGCATGAAAGCACTTAACAAAACAAAACGTACTAAACGTCGAACAATTCCCCAAGTCATGTGCTTTAATGGGACTACGTCTAGACAGGAAATCTCATTTAGACCTACAACGAGAACAATTTCATTGATTCTCCCTTCCAGACAGAATTCGAGGGCCTTTTATTTTCTTTCGTTGTTAATTTACTACAGTTATGATTATTTTACTGTGGACAAAGCAAAAGAAGAGTGGCGTTCTTTAGTGTTTGCCAGTTGCGTTTGTAGGTGTTCTAGTTGGCTCTTTTTTTTTTTTTTTTTCATATGACCCCCCCCCCCGCTCTGGGCGGAGCGGAAGGGAGTGTCAGACTTGTACTGACTAAAACCCATCCATGTTCCTTCTTTGCCCTTTGTGTTCCAGGGCCGCGGTATCTCTTTCGAACAGTCCCGCAGCGTTCTAGTTGGCCCTAACGTTACTTGTTGGGGAGTGGCCTTCTATGCTAAAGCCCTAAAACCTCAAGTTTTCAAGACACATGTACATTATGAAAATTCAACTCACCCTGACAAAGATCAGCATCCTAGTATCACCAATCCTGTATTTTCCCTCCGAAACCCTCACCATCGGGAACTGGGTAGGACAAGAGCACCTCTCCACGAGGTCCCTGACTCTCTCATCCAAACTCCTCAAGTCATTGGTCACCAGCTGAGGCTGAGGAGCCGAAGGCACGAGACCAAGTGCCGAGTCATCAGGTCTCAACTCTTCTCCTGCCAACTCTCTTTCTATCTGCCTTTCCATTTGAACCAGAAGCGGCGCTGGCATGCCTAGAACTGCTCCCTTTCTTGCAACTTCCAGAAGACATAATACCACATGTTTCTCATTCTTCCTCAGGCAAAGATCGTCAGTTTCGAAAAGCAGACATTCTAGGATCCCAAGTGCTTTTCGGCACCAGTCGATGAAGTTGGAAAGGTTGTCTCTGGCGAAGAATGTGCCAGCCTTGGCTGCGGGGAGCATGTTGACAGGAGGTCGTGTACGGAGGGCTCTGGCTAAAGCGAGAGCATCGTCGGATTCTGGTTGAGGAGACTCCAGGATCAGGCGGGCTGAGTTACGGACTGCGTTTGCGTGCTGCAACAATAAAAAAGATGACATTAGGAGGCTGTTTGAGATATTTGAATGCGGGCTGGAAAAATACATATATTTAGAAGACAAAAAGGTTTTTTTTAAACCACCTCCTTTCAGTGATCTACTTAAGCCCTGGGTCGGACTCGGAGTCATAGGGCTATCCCTATGACCTTTGTCCAGCATTGGGGCGACGCAAGCTAACAGTGTCACTAGTGTCAGTGACCGGATTTTCAGAATGTTTTTTTTTACTTTTTTAGGCTCGCATTTGACCACTATCCTACCTGATGGTAAGCTATGATGCAGCATGCTTGCCTAGAAGTAACCTATTTACTCTCGCCATAAAGAAGTAGATAATTTCCGGGAGCCTTTGTTTTCCGACATAATATTACAGAAGCAATGAATTTAAACATGCACTAACGTTTTAGTTACATTGCCATTATACATTGCCATTCGTACTAAAAGACCAAGTTTATTGAATCAAGTGTAACAAAAAGTAATAATTTTCGATGACTGTAAATATTAGTGAGCAAACGTAAAGGAGACCTATCGATCTTTACCCGTCTGTGTTTTTGTTCTGTCTCCATGGCCATGATGGCCATGTTACATGTTTGAACTAGAACGACGATGTTGAAGGTCAAATATCATGTAGTGGAGACGGCATGTCCCCTTCTTCCGGCAGGATACCCAATGAGTGGTTTTGACAAATCAAATTGACATCGAAACTATGCTTTATTTTGGGAATAACATTTACGACTGTGTAACAAACCATCGTGTCCCTGCCTTCTTCCTGTGTTCCTTATTGTTCGGTGCAACGTTTATTTCTTCAGTTCTCCCTTGCCACCCTGTCATTCACTAGTTTTTCTTTCACACCATCCCTCACACGACCCACCCATCCGTTCTTACATTTCATTATCATCCCTCCGCAAAAGATAATGACTACCAAACAAACACAGTTCATAATGCCCTTTGCTAATGATGACATGAATTCAAAATAATATATATGTTTTTTTCAGACACGTTTCCAATATCATCATCATCATTCTCTTGCCCTTATCCCAATTCATTTGGGGTCGGCGCAGCATGTCTTCTTCTTCCATACTTCTCTTTTACTCGTCATCTCATCCGACACCTCCTTTCTTGCCATATCATTCTTAATACAGTCCAATAATTTTAATATATTCCTTTTCAATCCTTTTACTAAATATTAGCACAATAATATGCTCTGACACTCAGGTCCCAACAGCCACTAACACTTCAATTTGTGTGTTTACCATAACAACAAAGTATTGAGTGCGGCGACATTTGCACTGCCCTGACTGTACGTTACCGCAATACTAAGCAAGTGTCGCATAATACTGTCGCCGTTTGTATAGTGTTATTAGTTCACATTTACTAATCTGCAGCAACTGCTTAGGGTGTGGTTAAGACACATACTGTTTTTTCATATTTTATGTCAAAATCATTCATTTATTTATTATTTCTTTCATCTTGATTAGAAAACCTGACCAACACCAAAGGTTTAAAGTAGACATAACATCATGCCGGTTTTCCCTGCAGGATTAGGCACAGGTGTACCAAAGCACACCTACTTTTCGCCAGTAGGTATGTTGAGGTCTATGTAATAGAGTGCAGGCCTCTAGCCATCAACCGGTCACAAATCTGACTAATATTATAAATGCGAACGTTTGTGAGAATGGATGGATGGATATTTGTTACTCTTTCACGCGAAAACTACTGAACGGATTTGGATGAAATTTGGCACATATACATATAGTTTGTAACCTGGATTAACGTATAGAATACTTTTTATTCCGGTAGTATGATCCCGTGAGACAGTTACCGAATATCACGCGGAAGAAGCCGCACTCATAAGCTAGTCTTAACTACAGTTACTGAGAATTCTTAATGAGAAGAAAATCAGTTTTCCTTGCCTGGAAATCGTACCAAGGACCTCAAGATCAGCAGACTAACAAAGCAGTAGAAGAAATCACTCGCACTGGTATAGCAGCTATCCTCAAAGAATCGGCTAGATAAATGACAACTTGAACACAGTTGCACGTAGACTGAGAAAGATTTGCAGAGCTATTACGACTCAAAGCCTAACTATCTAAAGCCCATCTGAACACACCTTTACCCCATCGAAAACGCAGTAGGTAAGCAGAGTGCGTCCGCGCTTAGCATAATATTCATATACAATGAACAGCGACCAGAATGTCGCCATAGTTTCAATATATTTGAACGGCGCATTTGTCACTGCTCGCTGAGAACTCAATAGTTAGTTAAATTGTTTATTTATGTTCGTATGGTAATGTGTTCGTTGTAAGTTGAATGGTGGAATTCTTGTTGACCTGGGCAGAACTATCTAGCTATAGGTATCCTTCGACTCCACCTGGTATCAAAATTATTTCAAGCAAGATTCCATCACTTATTGGGGTTTTGTAGCCGCAAATTGTACCAAAATAATAAAACATCACTTTCGCATTTATTTTAAGGTTAAGCAACGTTTGTCAAGGCCAGTACGTGGATGAGTGACCAGCCCATAGTGTACAACACAGAATACAACAAGTAGTATAAGAGGTCAGATAGGAAGTCGCTTCATGTAAAATAAGTACTAGTATTTAGCTGCATCCAATTTGACTGGAAGCCAACACTAACATAATTGGGAAAAGGCTAGGTAGATAAAAACTATCGCATTTACTTTAGACACTCTTACTAAATATTTTCTCAAAGAATTCAAGTGTAACAATATGAAATTAAACATGCAATATCACAAAAACAAAGCGAAATCACGCGTGTTACCAGTCAATATAAATCTTACAGCACGAATCAACAAACAAATAAATCAAAGTACGCCTGTCAAAGAGTTTTATGTAAAACTAACCGATGGGCATTATAAATGTAAATTACCAGATAATTATACGTTAAACGCCGGTTAAACGCTTATCACATTGTTACATGGACATTACGCGTAATAACCGATTGGAGGCTAGACTCTATCTATCAAACTTTTGATTACAATGATTGGTGTAATCGATCTAAATCTAGTTTTTTTTTCGTAACATCTAGAACTCTAGATTATAACATCTTGGCCACGAGCTATACGTTCAAACGACACGCGTATTGCGACAACGACTGCAGAAAAAAGAACTGGAAGAGTTTTTTTAGAGCGTGCCACGAATCAGCAAGATGCGTGTTGAGGAGAGGAGGCGCGCGCGTGCGTCTTTTGTGGCAAATTGCGTCGCAAGTCGTGTCGCAAGTCGTGTCACACGTCGCGTCGCAAGTCGCGTCGCAAGTCGCAACGCAAGTCGCGTCGCAAATCGCATCGCCCGAGTCCGTGAACGAGCCTCATAGTCTAGTCTATAATTATGGTGCTTGCAAAATGATGGCTACCTGTCTACATACGAGTTCGATAACTTATTTCTTAATATCATAACTTTGCTTGACCACCAAAGGAGATAAACTACATTTAGTATAATGTATTTAATAGCTGTTGCAATAAAGGCTGGGGTTGCTCAAAGGCCTTTTCTCACTTAAGTCCATTTTGAATAGAAAGAGATCTATAGTAGCCTAAATACTTTTTCAGACAATCGGTTGTCATGCTATGTGATGCGGAGGAGCGAGGAAAATGTCGTGAGGGTAGTCTGATTGTGGATGGAGAGTAAAAGACCAAAGAAACGGTGGATGGACTGTGTGAAAAACGATATTATTATGGCTAGAGAGGGTTATTGCTGAATCGACCACTAATAGATAAGTATGGAGGAAGAAGACCATGCTACGCCGAATCCTCTAATTCGGATAATACAAGACTGATGATACTTTTCAGACTGTGGCAATTTTTCGTTGGTCTAGTCGTCGCAAGCGCGACTGCTGGTCCTGAGTTCGATTCCCGAGTCGGTCAAAGTGTGATTGGGTTTTTTCATCAGGAATTTCAGTAGCAGCCATGGAGTCTGAATTTGTACCCCGTTGATGGCAATAGGCTCGCCCTTATTACATGGTACCCAAACATAACTGGTGAAAGGTGGGTGTAGTACTATTAAGTACAACTCTGCCTAACCCTTCGGGGATTACAGGCGTGATGTTATTAAAATATCTTTAACCTTCAACACGTTATCATTCTCCTGCCCTTATCCCAATTCATTTGGGGTCGGCGCAGAATGACTTCTTCCATACTTCTCTATTACTCGTCATCAGACACCTCCTTTCTTGCCATAATCCTTTACACATTACATCCATCGTTTCTTAAGTCTTCCTCTAATCTTATACCCATCCACATTCATACTCAAAACTTTCCTCACAACATGTTATTCCTTTTTTTATTTATTTTATTTCAACACAACACCTAAGAAATGAAAATGCAAATAACTTTAAACTTTTGTTAGAATGGCCGGTCAAAGTCGATAGGTAGGTAAAGAGGACGAGGCCTACCTAGAATGTCTGCCTACCCACTCAGTTATAAATGTCATTACACATGTACACATTTCTCTCAAATTCCTTTACTTACTGACATTTCGCAAACAACGAGTAATTTCTTGAAATTACTACTCAAATAAGGAGAATTCTCGAAATTGAGTTTTGTCTTGACAAAGTTAATAACATGATATAACGTGTTATTTAGTGAGTTGACTTTGTGTAACGTGTTATTTTTGTTATTGTTTATTCCAACGTTTATTGTTTTAAATGAACGCCTGTGGATTTTTATGGGTTTTATTGGACGATTTCGTAATTTTTCGGGTATGTTTCCCTTGGGACTGTGTGTTAAATATTAATTAGGAGTTACTGTCAATTTATGCAAAACCGTTTTCATTTACTGTAAGTTTTTGATTCCCTTTTCATTAAATAGACTTTTTGTGCATGTACTACTTTAGTTATACATAAAAGTTATAGTAATTTAGATGTGTGTGTTTTGTGTGTGGTGTTTGTGATGTTTTTGTGTTGTGATGTGTGTGTGTTTTGTTTTTGGTGTTTGTGATGTGGTGTGTGATGTGTGTGTGTATTCTTCGTCAATAATTATGAGAATATCATCTAAAAATTGTGCAGGCGGTACGATATTTTCTTGGTATCTTGCCCAACTGAGATACCATATTATGCACATTACACGGACAGAGCAGAGCTACAGTCCTTCTACTTACAATAATAGCCTAACGAACGAGCACTTTCCTTGTCTCGATAATGGCAATAAATTCGTAAATTTATAAAAAACACGCTTCTATAGCTCCCTTTATGAATTTACATTAAAATTAATAAAAAAAGTAAAAAAAAAAAAAGTTTAAATAATAGTAGCGTAGTAGTAGTGTAGTTTAGATTTAATAATAGTTT
Source organism: Noctua fimbriata (assembly GCA_905163415.1). Classification (NCBI taxonomy): domain Eukaryota; kingdom Metazoa; phylum Arthropoda; class Insecta; order Lepidoptera; family Noctuidae; genus Noctua; species Noctua fimbriata. The sequence continues at coordinate 1,066,337 of LR990934.1, forward strand.
TAAATTATATATTTTTTTTTAATTCTGTGCTTTATACTTATTTATTATTAATTTCTCAAGAATCTATCAATTCGCTAGTCCTAAGAGGCGCAAACCTTTTCGTCTCATAATGAAGCCGTTAATACCAAGGCCTGCCTACCCACTGTCCACTTATTAACTTCAATAGTACGACTCTTAACTGCCGTATTACTTTTAATTCCATGTAGGTGTAATGATATGTTGCGATATGGTTTTATTAATTTATTTTTTCGTAATTATTGATTTGGTTGAGGAAGTATTTAAACTTAATATTGAAGTATTTGCTACTGTGTACCTTGGGCATTAATGGATACATATTTATTATTGTTTTAACACAGAACAGCATAGCCCAGAAGTAGCGGGGACTTTGGATGTGTGTCTGGTTCATAGCAATAGGCTTGCACCCTATTAAATGGGACTTAAACATTTCTGTCAAAATTTGGATGATGATAAACGAATCTAGATCTCTACTGAACCATTTTGGGGAAATACAGGCAGCCGTGATGTTATGTTATGAAAAACTAAATGTACTTATTTAAATCTTTAAAAATCAGTGACTCACTGCAGTATCACAGATCATTCTTATAGATAACTAAGAATATCATGATTCATGAAGTTTTCATATTATTGTAGCATAGCCTATAAACCAAATAACTTTTGCAGTCAATAGGACCTCAACAAAAGACCACAGAACCAACAAAGAGGACTTTATAAATCCATCAGGAGCCTAGGTTCGACTTCCAGTCCAACCGGATGCAGCTGAAAACTAGTATTCTACATGGAGCGACTATCTTTCTGACTTCGATAACCCAGTCACTGGTAGACACGATACACCCTTGGAAACACCATATAATGAGACCAATTGGTAACTGAGAATAAGGACCACATCCATCCATCACGTGTCATTCCACGAAATTGTAAGACAGAGGTGTCCCTGTAGTACCTTCATCCACATTTTGCCAGCTATATCTACAGCAACCATGCAGGAAGCGAACCTGTTGCCATCAACGGGGCATAAATACACATCAGATCAATCAGAAATTCTAGATGTAAAACCCAATATGCTATGCACGACCTGAGAATCAAACCCAGAACGTCTTATGCTCAGCAGTCACGCTAACGACCACTGGACCAATGAAAAACAGCTGACGTTTAGACTACGGAAATAAATGACACACCGACAGAATATAGTGATTGTAAAACAAAAAGACAGACAATTGATCATATTACTGCAGTATACCCGATACTTTGAGATAATTGGCGTCTCGATCACCTGTAGTCGAGCTGAGTGGCAGCTGGTGGATTAATAACTTATAAGGGTAATAAGATTGGCGCCATCTTGTCAGTTGTTCTTTTGTTTTGCTTCTCTTTTTGGAGGAGTTTGACGCCATGCTTACAATGACTTCATAATCGTGTTACGAACCTTTATAATTATCTTATGGTCGTAGATTTAGGTGTGTCCGTTGGTCTCGGATGTCATTTGTAGATTTTTGACAGCCGTTATGGGGTCAGAAGTTCAAAAGTCAGATAATCAGTCTTACTCGTAGGTTTCGTTTTGTTACCCGGGTTGTGGACCTGGTTACATTGGAAGCCGACCCTCAAATAGTTAGGTGAAGGTTAAGCAGATAAGTTTTAAAGCAACTATCTAATCATTACGACAGTCGAAGTTATTCCAGGTTGGAGGATTCTAATATTATAACTAATAATTTTATTCCTCCTTTCGTTCAAACTATGACACTTCTAAAAACTTCTTTCACCAAGAACACATCTCCAGTTTCCAAGTTTAATTTTAAAAAAATCTGCAAACTAATCAAACTAACCCAACTAGTCAAACTAACCCAACTAGTCAAAATAATGTGACTAATAAAAATGCTTGTGTCTTTGTAGCTCTTTTATGACAACTGTATGCGGCCAGTAACCGCAGTGTTCCATTTCCAAAACAATCCCTATTCAAAAAGCACTCACAAACAAGGCTTTTCTGCTCAGTGCACCTTTACTTCAGCTAGTGATGTGAAAACGCTAGACGCTAGACATATCCAGTGCGGGTACATCTATGTGGGACGTAACACTACCCACAACGTCTATGAATGTATGGCGCGAAATTGTGATGATTCATTATTATGTGATAAATGTTTTATGTCAAAGTAAGTGTTCTTGTTTGAGCTGTCAGCTGTTTTAGAGATTAGATTTTCTTTACAAGATGACACAGAAATTGTTAAGCCTGTGTTTTCTCTACAAGATTACTTAGTCATTGGAAAAGGTAGATTTAGGTTACGAGATGTCTATTATATAAAATTATTAACTTAACCAGCAAATATAAAATAGTAAAAATATTACAGGAAATGTTGGGGAAGACAATCCCAACGGTACGTTCGACGAACAAACGCGGACAGAAGAATGAACGGCGTATTATGGAATCTAATAACTAATATTAGATTAAAGAACTCCAATAATGTTAATAAAAAAAATTGAAGATGAAACCTCCGAAATACCATAAACTATAAAGACGATAACGGAAAAGACCACACTAAAGAAACGAACAACAAACTATCTGCAACCAATAACGTGTAGTAAGCAGTTGCGTCAGACAACCATTTATCGGCACACGTCGCGGTCGGTTCCGATCAGCCATTGTCAAACCAACTCTATCAATTAGTTCAAGGTTTCACACCTACTAACGTTACTTTTGGAGACGAAGAACAAAAGATGAACAATCAATGAATGAAACAGCTGACAATCGGAAATGAAGTTTTTTTGTAGAATGCTTGGAGTAAGGCTCGGTCACACCGGTACGGGCGAATTGCGGACACGACTCAGGACACTGCCAGATACTGTAATGAAGTTTATATCAGTGTCCGCAGCTGGTCTGCAAAGTTTCTGTTCAAGTTTTACTGATTCTAGATTCTTGAGACTCATATTTATAGAGAGCTGATTTATGAAATAGCAGTTATAAAACTTAGTCACATTTAAATTCTCTTTAATTACTATTATCGTGATCTATTTTAGTAATAAATACTTCGATATAAAAATCCAGGGCCGGATTTAAAAGACACACACACTCAAAAATATGTAATATAATAGTGCGTTAAGGAATAGAAAATAAGAGCTAGCTAATAACCAATACTATAATTTTCTATATTTTTTTTTGTTATTCAACCATTTATTAGATTACACACCATTATACTGTTGACCCCAACATACTGACCTATTTAAATCCATATCAGTCAGCTTCCGCGAAATGAGATACGCTTGATGTTATATTTATCTTTTCTGCTATTAAATGCGATACAATAGACTTATAGCTACTGCTCAAACATATTTTATTTTACTAAAACATAATGTTTATACAACACATAACATCTAGCCTGCACTACAAAGGGGTACCCTTTGATACACTCCACATTTCCAAAGTTACATTTAAGTCCCATGTAAAATAAGCCTTTTGCCATCATCCGGGCTCAACTCCAGACTCCGGAAACTTTTTGCCCAACCTGGGAATCGACCCCAAGAACTCATGGTCAGCAGTAGCACTTGCGACCATTAGTCCAACAACGCAGTCACGTTCATAAAAACATTCCACTAACAAGCATCCATAGTATTTAATCAAAGCCTCAGCCTCTTATATATTTAATTAACCCCACTGACTCACGAGCCATCGTAAACTACACTCAGCATCTGACAAAGTTGATCGCGACACATAAATTGTCACATTAAGCGCATGCGCATCAGATGCATTTACATCGATTGAACATACACTTGACTCAATTACAGTTCGATACACCGCTGTGCCGGCCGCCAAACCGGAAAGATCGGGGTTCAAGGCTGACGGTGCATTTCAGTTTCACTTTCGGTTGAGAGAAATTCCTTTGGGCTTTTACTTTTAAATACAGAACCATTTTGAGGATCTTCTTTTTATTATTAGCCCGTTATGAGCGTATTAAGCTGTTGGTCCCGGCTATCATTTGTAGATCTTTGACAGTCGTTATGAGTAGCTAGAAGTTCGAAATTCTAACAATCAGTTTTACCAAGGGTTATGGTGTTACCTAGTACCTAGGCTGTGGGGGTCAGATAAGCAATAGCTCCACGTAAAATACTGGTATTCAGCTGCATCCGATTAGACTGGAAGCCGACCCCAACATAATTGGGAAAAGGCTGGACATTATGTGCTTTTGGTTTTTAGGCAAAATACTTTTCCACAAATCGCCTTTTTAGGCCAACGGGAAATCTGCTTTTCCTTTTATAATTGTTTACGGAAAGACACCGAAGGCTTTAATTTTGAAAGTTATTTTCTGTTTCCTGAATATACTAGTTTTTTGCCTAGCTGTTTTAATTTGGAAAGGTTTATTTATTGAACAGAAATGTGTTATTTTGACAACTTTCACGCCTTTAAGAGCAACGGACTTGTTACTAGAGAAAACTAAATATTATAACAAACCAGACAGTGTTTGTCAAAGTCATTCTCAACTTCCATAACCTGAGGCACTCAAAATTGTCAATACAAGACTTCCTATTGATAAGAAAATGTCAGAAGGTCACGTCTAAGACTCTCCATCAATCAAAACAGACAGGTTCTTGGTCAAAGAACCAAAGCATGCGCATACGCCGACCAACAATACCAAATGATCCATTGAATTAAAACAACAATATATCATTATAAAAGATTATTGATAAACTTGTCTATGTTTTCAATTCTATTGTATTGTTTCTTGATTCAAATGTTTGCGACGCAAATTATAGTGTAGTTGCTAGTGACTTTGATGTTTTATAAAAAATGCTTAGTTATTCTAGTACACTACTGATAAGCATGAAGTCATGGGTTTGATTCCCTGGTTAGGCAAGGGACCTATTAAGAGGTTTTTCTATCAGAAAAGCAGCAGCCTGGAGTAAGGATTTGTGTCCGGTTGATGGCAATAGGCTCGGCCCCTTCTACATGGGATTTATACTTAACAAGATGACAACACAAATTCTTAATAAGGAAACATCTTTAAACAGCCTACAGATCCAAGTTCAGATGACCACGTTTATGATCTAGATGACCTCTCTAAACTCCAAACCCCAAGAAATAAAACTTAAACAGTAACAACGTATTCAGACCTTATAACATTGTATTAAGATGCTTAAATATCCAGGACAAATGAGTTTCCTCAGTAGTAAAAAGTTTCTGTAATCACCATGTTTCAAGTTTAATTAAAACAGACTTCGTTTACCGAAACTCTGCACGAACATCGGAAGATCATAATTAATGTGTCAAATTTTAATAACTTCCTCAAGGGAAGTCCTTATGATGAGAGTTGAAATGCTTGTATTACTCATGGTTTTTAAGATAATTGTATTGATAGAACGGTACTTTTGAGAATTTGTGTCGAAATCGGTTCATGTGAATGTATTTTTGGAAAGAGATGATTCTGCCCAGGTTGGGCTTGATTCGTATCAATCTGCTATACTAGACTGTGTGGCACTATAAAACAACAGATTGAATTGAATAGTATTTTATAGCCATGCGCTACTAGAGCAGGTAATCAAAAATTACAGTCGCTAATAGCGATAAAACTCGGAACAAATTAAAAATATACACAAAGTGTTAATCCGCGATTAACACTTTGTGTATAAATAATACACATCATAAAAAAAAAATATCCTTAGCAATAATGCAAATAAAACTATCAATTCTAACAATCAACCAATTAACAAACCAATAAACTAGACAAACGATATTAATAAAGCTCATAATAGTATAAAATTATAATCCACAAAGCGCACTGATGAATCATCGAATACGGAAAGTTATGATCAACTAACAACTAATCACAGTCTTGGTCCAAGGTGAAGTCTTGGTCCGCATCCGCACGTATTGATCATATAAGGTGATACCAGCTACCTGTCTCATGGCGAGGCTCAGATGCTAGATATAAGGCAATGTCAGGGTCGTCTAATTTATTTTTATTATTTACTTACGTGATCGTACTAAGGTCTAGGTCGGGATCTGTGTCTAAGCTTGGTCATAGGTGATTTGGGTTACTTGTTTGTTGCTTGCGAAAATCCTTGGCTTTATTTGGTCATGTTTTGAAGTAGTTTTGGGAGGTAATGAGCTGTGTTATTAGATTAATCAGCTGCATCAGGTCAGGAAATGTCTGCAAGATTTACATTAGCATCATTTGAATCTCTTGAAGCTGAAGTTTGATAACATTGACGTCCCATTTAATAAGCTGCTTTATCTTTATGTATTCAGTGTAAACAATTTCAAATTACACAAAATTATTCTGAGCATACAACACATTGTTAAAGAAATTATTTCGTGACTGGTTTAACAAGCAAACATGCTCTCTCAAGCATAAACAAACATGCTTAACGTGAGATTAAACGGAAAACTTCACTCAGCAAATATGGCTAATTGAGACCGACGAAAACATTTCCCCTCCTTCCGAATTCTTTAAAACAAAAGCATCGATGAGTGTAAACAAATAAGATTAATCACAGTCAAAGACCGGACGCAAGGGTACGACAGATAAAAATAAAAACAAGTTAATTTACGATTATTTCATTTTGTCCATCCATCAACATAATAATGATTCTCATCGCGTCACATTAAAACATTTTTTTCTTCCGTATTTACGCCTTTTAGGGTAATCAAAGTCGTAAATCTCACTCGATAGTGTGAATTTTTATATGAGTCAGTCACCCCTGGCCGGCAGCGTGTGACCTTGCGTCGTGTGCGCGGCCTCGACTGGCGGACTGGCGCAGGGCGGCGCGCTCCAGCCCTTATATGGTAGATCTCGCGCCTGCGCACTCGACACAACATGGCGCTTCCACGTCACGTGGTCCCTTCCATCTAAATTTTCGTATTTATCGGCGCTGAGTAGGAAATTGTTTACATGCTTTATGTCTCCTTGACTTTCGAGTAAATTCTTTAGTTACTACGACCATATTATCTTATATTTCTTCCAAATTAGGGCTGTAATAAAACCTGATGGTTTCCTGTAGTTTGCACGCAAATGATTTTATCTAAAGCCCTTTTATTTATGTCAGTGATAAGGAACATGCAATAAAATGTCTAAATGCGGCCCTGTATGCCCAAAAAGGTAAATTTCTTTTAATAAAAGTCGTTGCTCTTAATCAAGGGTTAATTTTGTTATGGCAAACAGAATCGCGAGAACACGTGCTTCATAATATGACAAAGTCCCAACACCGCAATTGCCAAGACAGAGGCCAAGAAAGGCGTTGCACCATAAACCCACATGACCATCGTTCCTCTTTTGAAAACCAATCCATGGAGTTGAAGGTCCTACAGGTTTCTAACGACACCTTAGGAACATCGGTAGAACCGGACTGGATCAGCCGACGCAGTAAGGGCGACTTTCCTAGTTCAAGTGTTTATTGACATGTGCATGACTGTACATAGCGGTTCCAACATCTGGATCACCCAAGAGTACACAAAAAGAGGCATTAGTGAGTAATTTTTTTGTAATTGTAATATTGTATGGAGTATAATTACGCTATTGTTTGCGGGTGCAAGCAGGGTGATGACCTCGGCGTGTCAGAGGATTTTGTATAAGCAGTAATTATCTAAGGAAATTGGGGCATTAAGATATTTTTAAAAGAGTATCGTGTTGTTTTCCAAGTAAACCGTTTCTTTAATTAAATATATTCATACTGTAATTAAAACTGAATTATTGTAAGTAAAGTCTATAACACCTTACGCATATTCTAATGTTCCCACTGCTGGGACACAGGCCTCCCCCTCTTCTCTATTAAAAATAGAAATAATCAATTTTCCCAAGACCTCTGATTTTTCGGATTCGTGTGTATTGTCTAAGTATCACTTGCTTCGGTGAAGGAAAACATCGTGAGGAAACCAGCATGCCTGAGAAATATTTCTTGACGGCATGTAAAGCCAAGTCAGAGGCCCATGGGCGACATAAAAATTCTTGACACCAGGACGGCACTATCCACACGATAAAGAAAAATAATAGAAATCTGAAAATAAGCAATGTAAACTTCTACTATAGGTAACTCTCAATTTCACTAACGCTAGGCGTCACCTATTTTAATGCCTAAATCACAAATTGCTACAGCGAGCGTCGAGAGTTCAAAATTTAACAGCCCGCTTAGCCCTTTTTTATTTAAACATTGTTTTAGGTGTCGCCTAGACTTCACGAAAACGGAAATAAGATAATGAGTCATTTATGCTTGGTAATACACTAAAGAGATAATAAGCATTACTAATAAATGCATGATTACTAAACCAGTAGGTAATTCGCACAATTACAGGTTACAATATACTGTTATCTTATTATTCTTGCATAATTAAAACTCATTTATATGCATTCGTTAATTTATTCAGATTTGATCTTTGGTAAACTAATCATATGCGTAAGTGATGTCGAAAGCTTTTAATAAAATATGTAATAGTCGATTTAAAAGAGATAAAACGTTAAAATAGCATTAAAATACCAATAAAACGACATAAAAGAATATTTAACAAAATACAAAAAGACAAAAAGAATCTGCGATGGCCGGGAATCGAACCCGGATCAACTGCTTGGAAGGCAACTATGCTGACCATTACACCACCATCGCAGCTGTAGGAAGCGTCGAAATTGCCGTTCGTTATCGGCGGATCGTTATATCAATGTGACGTAATTTTGTTGATATAATGTTTATAGTTCCGTTATTTTATGCGAGATTCGCTTTTAATGAATGTTATGCTGATTTTTATCAAGTTTTTATCGATTTTTTATGACATGAATAATTTATTACTGACGACATTTTTGTCTTTGGACGAGCATTTTTCCAAGGAATTTTCCTTGAATCCAAAGTTTCAACTTTCTAATCATACCGCTAGGTGGCGTTACTAGTGCAGAAGTGAATGTGAAACGGTCACACGCGGTTAGGATGATTCATTCGCGAACTCAGCTATTTGTAAATATATTTATGCTGACATACGGGAAAATATATACTACTGTTAAAAAATAACTTTCTTGTGTTTATTTCAAAAATAAAAATGGAATCAAAAATGTCATTGTGTTGGAATCAATAAAATTATAATAACCGACTTGGGAAACTTAATCAAAGAAAATAAAAGAAGACGTTAATTAACGAAAGAAAAATCTTCCACCTGGGAATCGAACCTGTTACGTTTCACTCAGTAGCCGCACTCACAGCCACTAGACCAACACTGCAGTTTCTTCAGATTAGTACAAAATATGTTAACACAAGTACGTCGTAGTACATAAACATGAGATGCGCGCGCGCCGCTATTGTCGCACAATCACTTTGTAGATCGCCGCCAGCCGGGTCGTGATCTCCGTGATTTATACGGGAGACCACAAGTTACGGAGCTGTGGGACCACTTTAATGTATTTATTGGATTTAGATTAGGCGTCGCCCTAATAACAACATTTACAAAAAATATGAGAGGTAAGTCTATGAGATGATGAGAATATGAGAGGAGATGTAAGTCATATTAGCGGAGATACCATATCACATGGAAGTTTCGCATTAGAAGAGGCGGCCAAGAGGTTCTGTTACAATCATAATCACGAGGCATCAGAAGAATGATCCATTGCCCATATGAATCCTGGAAGCATACTGTAAGATTTGGTCAAATCCCTATTTTTACCCGACTACGGCGAAGCCAAAAGGAAGGGTTATGATTTTAGCAGTCTATGTATGTATCTATGTTTCTATTTACGTATGTTCCTCCGTAGCGCCTAAACTATACATCCGATTTTGATGAATAAGGTGTCAATCAATTCGTTATTTATTATGGCCCGGGTAACATAGGCTACTTTTTACCTGACTTTAAGAATAGGAGTAATAGAATAAAATTTAATTAGAGAGTGATTTTTCAGTAGTCGAGTTTTGGTTTAGACAGGTTTACAACTAAACCCCTACCAATTGAAACCATGTTCCTGCTCTCTTATCCATCCCAGGTATCCCAAGCACATCTCCACCATGGTCACTGCAGTTGGTCGCGCGGCACCGCAAGTCGCGATAAACCCGCGACCCGCGGTAATAGCAGCGGGCGCGGGGCAACGCGGCACGGCACGACCAGGCGTGTTCCCACGACATGGTTCGAGGTGGTCGTAACATGTTATACTTGCGATTATCAGAGGAGAGGGAAACAAATAGTATGCATAATCAGCCTATAATGTTCCCACTGCTGGGACACACGGCCTCCTCTCTATTAGAGGGAATGGGCTATAATCCACCACGCGGGCCCAGTGCGGGTTGGTAGATGTCACATGTCTTCGAATTTTTGGTTCTAGGACATGCCGGTTTCCTCATGATGTTTTCCTTCAACGTTTTGAGAGCAGTGGTGATGAAATAAATTACACAAAGTAATGCGCCTGCCTGGGTTCGAACCGACGACTTACTGTTCGCAAGTCGAGGATGCTACCACTAAGCCACCGCTGCTCAAATAGTATGTAAAGATTAAATCCCCAGGAAATATAAGAAAGACTTGAAAATAGATGTGGAAAGTGGATAATCGGTTGTTGTAGCGACTTGGAAGAGGCGTGGACCGTGCTGATTCAGTTTAAGCTCCACTCGGTACAGTATCGTCACGAATATGAACTCACTCCAGTCACAAAGTTTCCGATTACGGTCTGGAGGATAAGCAGAAACACTAATAGGTACCTTATATTACCCAAACTGTTAAGAAGAATTGAATGACTCCAGAGAGAGATGAAGAAGTTTTATAAGTTTCTGACAGAAATCTTGAAGCTCTTGAAGGTATCTTGTTTTACGATGCGTTTAAATGTCCAGCCTTGGGGTGCATGAAAGAAGCCTGGGGAGGCTTCTTTCGCGAGCAACGTATCCACTGAGTCACTATACGTCCGGCGCACCCTAGGCAGTCAGCCAGCCCCCTGCTGACTGGCTAATCCTTTCACCACGATGGCAATCCAAAGTCCACTTATAAAACCGGCTTTGTGCGTAGTCTCGGTCAACATCGAAGGGTTCTCACAAGACAAATCAGAAATTCTTTCCGATGTCTACCGCAAAACTCACTGCGACATTCTTTGCGTCCATGAGACCCACCGAGCTGGAACTCAAAGCCAGCCACACATCGATGGACTTACGCTTATCGCCGAGATTTGTCACCAGAAACACGGTAATGTCCAGCATCCACTTTATCCTATAATTCAATCGGTTGCAATGGATGTGGGTGCCCTAAAGTCTGGCTACCTTTCAGTAACTCAATCTATCTGAACCCACCGCCATAAACCTTACTCCGGTAAATTAAGCAACTATCACTCGTTCAGGACAAATATATCAAGTTGTTCTTAAAATGCCTCAACCGGGCACCGAATGCCGCCGACACCCACGCGTTGTTTAGTAAACAATTTTGCGTAATTTTCGCCTGTCCAAGTCTGAGGCTAGATTGTGGGCTGGATTAGGGGTGGTAAAACTATGTAACTTAGTCCTAAGATTGGGCTTATGAATTAAGGATCCAAAAATACTCTTTTTTCAATGTAAACTGGAAATTCGAAAACACAAAGATGCATACCAAAACATTACTCACATTCCACCAGTTATTGTTCTCTCCGAGATGCTAATGAGAAATTCTTGAAGAAAAAATTCAATAACACTGCTAGGAACCACTACACTTGCGACCATCATCTGCCACCATCTAGCCTTTTACCAACTATGTGGGGTTCGGCTTCCAGTCTTACCGGATGCAGCTGAGTACCAGTGTTTACATGGAGCGACTGCCTGACTGACAACCCAGTTAGTACTGGATAACGCGATACCCCTTAGTAGGACTGGTTGTCAGACTTTCGGGCCACTGACTACATGTAACGACTGTCAAAGATACACACTACACCATGACAGCCGAGACCAACGGTTTAACGTGTTTTTCGAAGCACTTGCGACCACAAGACTTCTAATAGAGAGTTACCAATGAAAGACCATTGAAAATTTGGATGAAGGCGAATGTTAAAAAGAACTCAGTATTAACTCAGTTTTGCCAACCCTAGCTTCAGTATAATAATTTCCTATCGAGCTCATTTATTAAGCTGAAAAACTAATGGTCAAATACTTCATTGCATATTGGGTAATTTTGAAATATTAGCGGAGCGAATTGTCAATTGAAGTGAGATAGGCGAGACGTGGGGTTTCAGTGTAAGCGGTGATCGATGGAAAATGGTTTGAAATATTTTCTTTCATTAATAAAAAGATTTATTCATAAACGATAACCATCTGCTTAACCATACATTTTTCGACGTTTAAACGTCTCCTAACTATAACAAAACGGCGGAAACCCGTAATGGTATTAATAAAAAACACAAGAGGCATGGTCGCAAGTTTGGCTATACTGAGCTTGGTCCTGCGGTCCTATCGTCAATTCGTGAAATGTGCAACAGGGGATTTGTCTCAAGTAAATCTACAGAAGAACGTAACAGCTACGTAGCTCTCAGCACAAATTACATAGAACACACTATCCTGGAGTCTAGATTTGTGTCCGGTTGATGGCAATAGCAACCTCGCAACCCAGTTTGCTATATGTATCCATTTTGCCTACTCCTTAAGCAAGTGAAATCAAGTTACTTAAGACCTTTACCAATTTCCTTCAACTCACAACTTCCTCGCTAACACAGCAACCACACCTCCTACATTCCTTGACCGGCGACCCACTTGCATGACAAAAGAAGGAAGCGCTCGGTTGTCGTCCACCGGCAACCATTGTCTGTAGCACCCTGTACGTAATTGCGGATGGGTGTCGTAACCGTGGCCTGACAAGTAATGATACGGTTTGTGGGTATGGTGAAGACGGTTAGTTGAATGGTGTAATGATCGTTGTTGACGTGTTTGTCAAGTGATAAACATGGATTTAAGTCAAGATGGTTCAAAAGAGAGTTGTGGTGGGTTGTGATCCAGTCTCATTAACAGATGAGGTCTGCGTCTCAACTGTGGGAGAGTTTTTCGACTGATTATGCTTTAAAAGGAGTTGGACAAATGCATTTGGAAGTAAGAAACTGTGAAAAGTATCTTGGCCAAAAAGAGCTTACCTAGTCAGTCACCAATCTTGGTAGACTTAAGCTACTGGTCTCGCAATTTTTACAATAAATAAATCTAAATAATTGCCCGTTTGTTACTGTCCTACGTCAAAAATAAACCTAGAGGTTATGCGCGTTCTATTAGCTAAATACTTTTTCTATTGCAGGATTTCAATTTAACCAAGGATCATCAATGTCTACTTCCTTAAAATCTCGTCACTCAAAACTAGTACACAAGCCAAACTTGACACAAACAATCCCATTGCCTCCACACATAGCTATCTAAAACTGTTTACATCCTACTACACAATGCGTCGAGAACAACAACACATAACGGCATGTGTCGCCTACTCGCGACTCGCCCTGCCCTAGCGCCCTACTAGTGAATGTTGTTTGGTCTATGTCATCGGGCGGGAGACAACCTGATTTGGATGTAATGGGTGCTTTAGTGGACAGATTACTGTTAGAGGCTTATACAAGAGAAGAATTTTGATGTCTCTTCATCTCTTGGTACCGCGCAAAAGAATTCACAAGTGTACATGACAGCCTGCACGTTGGTAGCAAGTGGCACTGATGAATAGGGTGGTTTTGAGTTTTTTCGACAGGAATTTCTAAATAGCAGCCTGTTGTCTGAATTTTAGCCTAGATGAAGGCTAGACTCAAAACTAGCCCACTGGGACATACTTAACCGACGAAGTGTGAGTGGACCATAAGGTGGTGTACCTACATCTTTACATAACCATTGGGGGATAACAGGGATATTTACGTAGGACATGATAATAAAAAAAAATACTAATACTTGAGATTTTATTTTATTATAAGACTGACAGATTCTGCAGTTGTTGTCGAGTACCTACTTATGTGATCAAATAAATTGGTACAGATGTAATAAATGTAAGCGACCAATAACTACCGAGGTCAGTAAAAAATCTTTTTTAGGCCTTCAAATTTTTTAATACTTTTGTCAAGAGGCGCACGTGCCTCCGTATCAAGAGTTACAAACGTTAAACAGTAGTTCAACTTCAAACAGTTTCTTAAACACGTAATTAATATTTTATTAATTTATGAATGACCTCCGTCCTGGAGTGTAGATTTGGTGCTGTTCCACAAACGATGGGGCACTTAATATTGTGTCCTGTTGTTTGTTCACTACAGGAACTGTTACTGATGAACGCTATAAACGATTGAACGCGCAAAACTAGTAGCTCAGTTCTGGACCGACACAATTTAGTATTTAGTTGTCATCGACCAGCTCAGAAGAAGATTAATATTTTGAAAAATTTTCATTTGATAAGCCGTTCATCGTAACAACATTCAAAAACTCACTAGCCACAAGAAACTAAGGATTTCAAGCTGTATCATTGAAAACTCACGACAACGAGTATTAATAAGAAAAGAAGCATGTTTGGATCAACTGCTGTGACAGATATTCTTTAGTTTTTATAAGCTTATGTATTTACTTTATGTACAGCTGGCGGCACATCAAGCTACTCGACACTGTCAAATCTTCCCAACCAACCTTGAACCTAATGGTGCAGCGATAAAGTTGAGAATCTATTAAAGAAATTTGACAGATTGTAGTAGGTTCATGTGCTGGCATCTGTACATATGTTATGTTAGTAAATCTAACGAGTCTGAAGAATAAGTACTCACTTAGTTCCAGACCAAACTCATGGTATTCAACTATGTTGTCCTGTATGCTTAGTACTAATAGAACTTCTGTCTTTTCTCTGCACTTTGACTCCCATATGCCAAATAAAATAGCCACTTGTCACGAGATCATATAATTTTGACGGAGAGTAAGCAGTAGGTACTTTTAATAAAATATATAATATTAAGTACATTATGTACTCAATAATATCTTATTTATCGCTGTAATGATGACGTCACGGACCTTGAGTGTATTAACTGATGAGTGATGATCGACACATCGTTATTTTAGATAACACTTAATTGAGTATTGTTTCTTTAATGCAATTTAATTGAAATGATGTTAAGTTAATTATCATGTTTGGCTGCGTCTGTATTTTTTGTCGTGTCTGGTTCCAGGATTATTAAAAAAAATTGGAAACATACCTTGCTGTATTTTCTTAATTAATTAAAAAAGGACTGAAATTAATCTGAACTTTTTGAAGAGTTGAACTTACCTGTAACAAAAAACATAACATAATAAACAAACGAGTCAATAGAAAAGTAGGAAAATGAAATACTTAAGACTTTCTTAAGACAAAGCTTCTGTTTTGTCAAGAATTCAACTTTAATTGCCGTAGGAGCAACTTCAGAATTGACATTTGACATCACTAATGTATTCGAAACGTGTGGTGATTACGGCAATGAATAATTGGATTTGAAAAAGGATATTGGAATAGTTAATAATGAAGATTATGGATTATGTCGTATTATCCAGTACTAATTGGGTTGTGGAGGCCAAATTGACAGTCGCTCCATGTAAAATACTGGTATTCAACTCCATCCGGTTAGACTGGAAGCCGACCCCTACATAGTTGGGTAAAGACTAGGCAGATGATGAAGTTTATGGTTTATGTCAGAGGAAATTGGCTGGTAATTAGGCATATGCCAAAACGATAAGCGACACGGAAGGTTCTTGTAGCCATTGTCTCCTAAAACTAACCTAATCGATGTAAACATAGATCGATATCTCGATAATTGTCTGAATCGATCCTTAATCGATAGTGGAGGTCGAATTACTCACTGTTGAGTTAACAAAGTCTGTTTGTTTGTTTGTTTGTTTGTAGGTATGTATTTCCTTTATTGTACAACCGTCTCAGGCAGGTGTGTTACTTTGTGTAATTCATAACAGAATGTTGGGCCACAAAAGGAATGAATGAAAGACATTTGCATATGGCTGAAATAAGAATGCTAAGGGAGATGTGTGGTGTAACGCGAATGGATAAAATAAGGAATGAGTACTTGAGAGGAAGTCTAAAAGTGGCGCCGGTGACTGAAAAGTTATGTGGTAATCGGTTGGCTTGGTATCGGCATGTGATGTGGAGGAATGAGGAAAATGTAGCGAGAAAAGTTTTCAGTATGAATGTGGATGGGTATAAGAGTAGAGGAAGACTAAAGAAACAATGGATGGACTGTGTGAAGGATGACATGGCTAGAAAGGAGGTGTCTGCTGAGGTGACGAGTGATAGAGAAAGAAGTATGGAAGAAGAAGAAGACATGCTGCGCCGAGCCCAAATAAATCGGGATAAGGGCAGGAGAATGATGACCACTCTGTCTTAAAACGGCGAAGGAAACATAGCGAGGAAACCGACATGTCCTAGGACCAAAAATTCGAACACCATGGTGACATCCACCAATCCGTACTGGGCTTGCGGGGATTCTGACCCATTACCACACAGAGAGGCTGCTTGTGTCCCAGCAGTGGGATCTTTATAGGCTGATTTTGTTGAGCAAAAAACTGTGTTCGTTTGTTTTTTTATGTACACATATAATTATGTATGTTTGTCTTTAGTTTTAAGACTCTTGTTTCAAGTTATAAATTGTACTAGGTAAGGTAAATAAATAAATAGGTATGTGTTCTGTACTGTATTTAGAATATAGGATTGAAGGAATAAACAATAAATAATATGTGTTGCTGTTGTGGTGTAGCAATGGGATTTCACTGTGTGTATTCCATTTTAAATATGAATCATAATAACGAAACGATCTGAACTTGAAGAAGTAAATTTTATGTTATTCTAAGAGCGTGCAATGTCATTCCTATGACTTCTGGTGATTGATGATGATCTGTGTGTCTAGTGGTCACAAGCGCGACTGATAAGCATGAGGTCCTGGGTACGATTCCCGGGTCGGGCAAAGTGTTATTGGGTTTTCCATCAGGAATTTCGCAGTAGCAGCCACGGAGTCTGAATTTGTGCCCGGTTGATGTCAATAGGCTCGCACCCTATTACATGGGATTTAAACAAAACTGGCAAAATGTGGGTGTACTAATGGGTAAACCTCTGCCTTACCCTTCGAGGATTACAGGCGTGATGATATGTTTAATAGAAAAACCCATTTCCAAATTAATTCTGTATAGGTACATAGGTTCTAATGCCTGACTTCAATCCCGCCTCGAATGCAATGACTAACTTTGCACACTTGCATCAAAATGTAATACTATGATTACAACATCCCATCTTTACTAACAGTGTAATCGTTTTACAGCCAGTTACAATATTAAAGGATAAACGATGACTAATAAAAAGTGATAGCAGTGTTATTAAGTGGAATAAGTTGTAAAAGTCAGGCGAGGCGAGTAAGTTGCCACTTGCGGCCTGTGGGCTGTGGGCGGCGCGTATCATTACGACCAGTGTCGATGGTATAATGTGCAGTGCTCACGCTATGTGCGAATTACTATCGACACCTGATGAGTTCGGAGAATGACGATGCTTTTGAAGAGAGGTTGGTCAAGTCAGGTCATTTTTAGGATTCCGTCCGTACCTGAAAAGGAACCCTTATAGGATCACTTTGTTGTCCGTCTGTCTGTCAAGAGCCTTTTTCTCAGGAACGCGAAGAGATAGCAAGTGAAATTTATATCAAATACTCGAGTCTGCGGTTACTTTCAGCTGTGAAAAAATCAAACTACAAAATATGAGACCGTATATGTCGCATATTTTCGCATTCTTTGCGATTTCACAAGGGAATCAAAACCTATAGGATACTTCCCGTTGACCTAGAATCATGAAAATTGGCAAAAAACAATGTCGTACGGCACATGTAAAGGAAAAAAATTATACCGTAAATATGTAGTTTCATAACAAAATACCGACAAGTTTGTACAGAACCCTCTTGGAGCGTACGACCAACTAGGACCTGGCCGGTTTTAAAAACCTAAAGTTTAAGTTTAATCATTCGCAGAAAAATATGCCATTATGTTTGATCTCCTCTGAAATATGGCGAAAACTTCAAGACCATTGCTCGTAATACATACATACACACTTAAACTCACGCCTTTTTCCTATGAAGGTAGGCAGAAACCACAGAACGCCACCTGCTACGATCCTTACTCCTTTTGCCTCGTCCACGTTCATATATCTGGTCATACACGCATGCTCGTAGTAATTTGGACAAGAAGACGTTTTCTGTCAGTTTAGGCTTCGACTACAAAGACCATGTGCGTGCTGGGATCTGAATAGCTCATATGCCATTAAGTGAGAAGATTAGCCAGTCAGTAAGTATCGGAGTAGCTTAGATGTTTAACTATTCAGTAACCTGTGTCTAGGGCCTTCTTTTTTGTCAGTCTGAATACTCCCACTCCTGGGCAAAGTCCTTCCCCATTTCTTCCACTTTTCTCGATGTTGTGATCTAGGGTCTGTCAGACCTAATTTAAAAGTCATCATTCTTAGATAATTTGTATCACTGTTTTCGGACAATTTAAAGCTAACTGCTCGGGAATGATACTCGCTCTCTTTCCCACTTTCAGCTGTCCCTCTCTATCCTCCCAAACTACCCACTAATTGGCCCGTAAGTACCTAACAACCAAATTACGAAGCTTGCCGACTAAAAGTAAAAAACGTAGTAAATATGAGCGGGCATCGAAGGCTGTGCGCAGGCGGCGCTGTGGGCGGGGGCTTGATACAGTTTTACTTGATAGTAGGGTGACAAGGTAATGTGGTTACATTAGGACAAGTGAGAATATGGTGCAGGACATATATTTCCGGAGAACGGACCCGTTTACAGAAAGCAGAAGACCAGTAGTGACATTCTGTGATAGATATGTCAAAAGTTTGTTGAGTTGACATAAGGGACACGGCGACAGATCAAGCTACACATTTCTATTCCAACATGGCCTCGCTTTGTATAGATTTTTTGTACAATGAGAGATCCGAATAAAATGGTTTTGTATAGCTTGATTGGTCTTCATGTGACCGAAAAGCTTAAAGTCAAAGGTGTTGGGGTTCGATAGGATTTTGTGTCGACCATAAGACACATTGTGGATTTCTTTCCAATAAAAGCCAGTAATGATGTGCTGTCAAGTCAAAGAATTTTGGAACTATATATTCAAACATTTTCTTCTTTCAACCGTTGATCATTTCTTAGAGGCTTTAAGAAATCCAGGAAAGACTGGTTTTATGAATAGCCCCAACAAATTATCTTTGTAGTCATACCTAGATAGTTTTTCCGTGTCTAGTACTAAACAATGGTCACCACCAGCTACCGAGCGGCGCCAATACCGTAAAGGGGGCAAGTTATCACATATAAATTGATATCTAATAACCGACTTCGTAACTAAGAGGTTATGGCACCCATCATCATGGTAGTACTAGGTTTAATTTAAATAATGCTATTTGGCACTAAATAGCTGTTTAGAGCTGTAAACAGGTTCTTTTGGTCAATGAATGCCTTATAAAACAGTTGGTACTGATTATTATCTGTATTTAAATAGGTGCAGTTGGTCAATGAGTGCTTTTTTCAGAGTAGGATAAGATTTCCAAGTCTCCTTCTGGCCTTGTGTACACGTACGAATGTGGGCTACCTTTCTATACTAATAGCTGATGAGTTTGTTTGGTTGAACACGCTAATCTCAGGAACTACTGGTTCGAATTGAAAAAAATCTTTTGGTGTTGGATAGCCCATTTATCGAGGAAGGCTACAAGCTATATAACATCACGCTACAACCAATAGGAGCGGAGCATCAATGAGAAATGTTGCAAAAATTGGGAAAGTAGTATTTTTAATAGCTTGTTTCTTAAAATCATTTAGAGCTATTGCCCTGTCTTCCAGCAGTTTGAACGTTTTACGATGTTTACGTACATATTATATCTCTTGTATATACTTTACTTAATATTTTAAATGCGACAGTTTTTGAGGATGGATAGATGAATGTTTGTGACACTTTCACGCAAAAACTACTGAACGGATTTGGGCAAAACTTTGCCGTGTTATAGCTTATACATCAGAATAACACCTAGACTATAATTTATAAAGATATTGTGTAAAAGAACAATAATGCGGGCGGTAGCTAAGCTCTTTGTAAACCAAGAGTTTACTTAAACAGGTATTTTATTTATTGGTTAGATGCAGATAATGCTGACCTGGTAATGACATAGTTAGGTCTAGAATGGAATAATGCCCAGTGTTGTAACCGCTCAGTATACCTGTATGGAGCCAATGTCATCTCAAACAATGCTAATAGGTATTATGAATGTGGAAATTGATCTACAGAAACATAACAACCTATTAGAGCAAATTGAAGTTTCGATTTCAAAACAACTCGCGATTGCCGCACAATATAATTAAAAATATAAAATTGTGAGCTAAAAGTTAATTACCGACAAAGCTTTAAAATTTCATCATTTAGATTTAGCAATAATTAGCTACAATTATTATTTTGAAGAACTAGAATGCATTCCTTATGCTTGCATCTTGTGTTAAAAGTTTTTATCGAGATGTAGAATAGATGTTGAAAAATGTCAGTAGCACAAGATTGATGCCCTGAAACAGTGACATGGGACGACGGAGGATATGGTGGGACAAACTGGATGTCTTCTTTGAGAATTGAAAAGAAGTAACGTAGAACCGGGACCGATGGAAGGAAAGGAGGGAGACCTTGGTCCAGCAGTAGGACTAATAATGTCAAGTATACCGTGTGTTGGAATTTCGTAAAAAAAATATAGATTTTATATACAACAAAAACTGACTTCCAAAAAACACTAAAAAGTCTACAATAAGTTCACTTTTTTGTTTGTTTCCTTGTATTTTTTGGCACCGACTTTTCAAATCGGTTCATAAATGACGAAGTTATGAGGTTATGAGCTCCCTCCTCCTTTTTTGAAGTCGGTTTAAAATAATATAATAAAGATTTCGAAATAATAAATAATAAGCTGGATAGAGTGGTAACACAAGTTTAGGTTGGTCGTCACTCCGCGAGACCAGGGGGCTGGCTCTTTCTCTGGCCAAAGAATTAACATTGCCATTCAACGGGGCAATGCTGCCAGTCTTCTGGGCATGTTCCCGGATGACAGCGATGCGTAGGAGTACTTTGACGCCTGAGTGTCCTAATGTCTTCGTTGTATATAATATGTAGGTAGGTAATTACTTTTAGTCTTAATTTGTTATTATTTTAGTTCTATTTGTATATACATAATGTATGTGATTTCTGTCATAATACATTACCCAACATTTAAAATATATTGCTAGCTATCAAACCACTTCATAACAGATCTCTCTCTTATTAACGTATTAATTAGACAATTATTGGAAAATCAGTCAATTAAATCATAAAACTAACATCTTTATAATGTCCGCTAATTTCCAAAATAATCTGGGATCATAAAATTGAAAGTAACCGCCGAGTACATGCATGTACAAAACTGTTTGATAAACTTTCTACCTGTGAGAACTTCTGTCGCGTGCGTACTGTCACGAACAGCAGTGGTTACATGTAATCGATTTGTAAATATAACACGAGATTACTTTAATTACTCGAGCTTGTGTTAATCGATTCGTAATCGATTTCGTTATTGTGTATAATTAAAACGGTGGCGCCAAGGAGTGTTTCTCAGGTAATTTTATAGGCATTTCTATACGCAATATAATGAAAAATGCGAGTTGTTGGATTACTAGGCATTTGTCTATTTAACTTTGCATGTAAATCACTATTTAATTATGGCATTCAATAATCAAAGTTGTTGATAAATTGTGATTTAATTTAATGATTGCAAAATCAAATGAAGTTCCCACTGCTAGGCCACAGGCCTCCTCTCTGCGAGACAGTGAACCGTAATCAACCAATGGACTCAATTTCGGTTGGTGGACGACTTAAATGCCTTTCAATCTTTAGTTCAAGCCCGCCACACTATTCCCAAACCACTGCAACTCCTGAAAGCCAGAACCAATACTGGTGACCACCAGAAAAGCGCCGAGACATTGAAGTTGGACGAAAATAACTATCTCAATCAATGTGTTGAATCTTTAATTCAGTGTTAAATTTATCATCTTTGAACTCATCTGAATCTAGCTCAAGAAATACTCATGTTAGTATTTCCCCTCACACTTAGGTACCTCTCCAGAACTCTTCATTTTCTCATCGCACTACAAGTACTAGTAATATTACGTATCACTTTCTCAGTACAATTAAACGTAACAAGAAATCATAACATCATGTAAAAAGATTCACAATTGCAAGCGAAAGTGTCGATGAATTATCCAATTGCATTGAATCGATTCTAACATCGATTCGACTCGGCTCGTTAAAATCGATAATCGCTAATCGAGATATTTGTCCGTCGGCCATGAAAGTCGCTTCAGGCGTTCTGTTCGATGTTTAGGATGGTTTTCCACAAGAGATGTGCGAGAAAGGTAAGCGGTGCGAGGATGTGGAACGACGCTGTGACACTGTGATGGATTAGAAAGAAAAATTCTTTTATTGGGATTCAAACAAACAAAAACACCATAAAACTAAGAAAACAATGTTTTTTAACGCCAAATGGTTCTCAGCTCAGCATAATGATATGCCAGGTTGCGTAGCAGACTATTTTCAGCTATTTCCTTACACCATTTTGCACACATTCCACGCTCGCGTCAACTCCGCTTGCCCTATTCTACCAGACTTAAGCTAAGCGAGGCTAAAATATGAAATAGTCGAAACAATTCTATTTCCTTTGTTCTAAAGTTCGAAGTTCAAAAATGACTTTTAATGGCCTCGTTGAAAAAAATATTTGACTATGACTTTAGTTATCGCTTAGCTGCATTCTACATGTGTAGTGGAAACGAAGCTTTAATCGTTTTATATATTTTCCCGCGGTCTGTTATATAAGATGTTTATAATTAAATAAAAATCGTGTGAATTTTGTGAGTGAGTGTACAGCTCGTGTTAAAGTGCATGTTACTTGGATAAACAATTAATTTCACTTTCTAGCTAACAGTTTTATTTCTATGAGGCTATGAGAGCCATTTCCTGAGGAAAGGGCTTTTCTTAATTGGTCTAGAAGATTCGACATTAATTACGATGTGGTACTTAGTGCCTGTCTACTTGTTATATGTTTATGAGGGAGTCTGAAAGAATATGAAAATTCCCAAATCGGGTTTCTTTTGCGTTGTGTGTAACTTTAACTGATTTCACTGAGAGATTCCATAAAAACTGAGTCTTACAGAAAAATAATCACACGATTCAATTTGACTATGAAAACATATGGTTTAAAATTATCATAACTAGAAGGTTATATTTTTTTAATTTGAAAGTTAAATCATAAATGTATCTATTAGACACCTTTAGGCTACAACCTTACTGTGCTCATATGTTACTATTAAGTATTGCATATTTCACACATAATCATGAGACTAAAATAAACCACAATATTAATAAACCGAAATATGTATGACGCTTCACCGAAACGGCTGAACCAATTCCGATGAATTGAACAGGAAAGTAAAGCGTATTTCAACATATTTCCAGACTACATGGGAATCATAACAGTATTCTGAGAATATTTTCGAATTTAATTTTAATAGTAACAAGGTCGTATGTTTTATGCGACTTCAAAACCGTTCACAGTAACCAAATATCGAGGTGATTACAGTAAAAATGAGCAAATAAGTATTTATTTGTTTAAGACTTGCAACCACTACTTGAGAACCGCGCTCAACTTAGCGGCAAGTTTTTAATTTCCCATGCCAAAGGCTTGATAAAGGAAAATGCCGACCACTTACCATTTACTATCACTAATAACCGTCCTTTTGGGCTTTGACGCAGTCGGGTAAAAAGGCGTCGACCCGTTTAAAAATCATACTGCAAAAATTACGCAAAAAACTATGAATATTTTAAAGAAAACTCTCATTTTTACCAAAAAAAAAATGAGAAAAATGTCTTGAGGAAAGTTTTGAGTATGAATGTGGATGGGTATATGAGTAGAGGAAGACCAAAGAAACGATGGATGGACTGTGTAAAGAATGATATGGCAAGAAAGGAGGTGTCGGATGAGATGACGAGTAATAGAGAAGTATGGAAGAAGAAGACATGCTGCGCCGACCACAAATAAATTGAGATAAGGACCAGACTGATGATGATGACTCCCATTTTTCCAAACACTGTTTTAAGCTTTCACGGTTTACAACTAAACTTATACTGTCACTTTCGGAATATCCTCCGTGATTGAGAGTAAGACGGAAGATATCCCGTAAGTGACAGTATAAATCTAATTTTACGTCGTGTTTTTAAGATTTTTCTCCAAAAAATGCATTTGATGCTCAAAAAATTTATCATATCATAAACCTAACTATAGCCTGGTTAAGCTAGCTGGTAAAGTAAATAAAACCATCAATGTAGTATTGACCCCTCACCGCCCGGGGCAACACTCCACATGTCGAAATGCACCGTGTATCACACGCGGCAAGGATTTTAAATTATATACCTCGGCAAATATGAAGATTGAACTTTTTCATGTGTGAATTTTATTGATATAGCTGTCTGCAGGTTTTATGTGGAATTTATTGGTGTATTTATTAACTGACTCGTTGGTCGCAATAGCGACTGTTGAGCATGAGGTCCTTGGTTCGAATTTTGGGTCGGGCAAATTGTCTTTGGGTTTTTTCATCAGGAATTTCTCAGTAACAGCCACGGGAGTCTGGTTTGTAGCCGGTTGTTGGCAATAGGCTCGCCCCCTATTACATGGATCTTTAACATACCAGGCGAAATGTGGGTGGGTGAGTACTATTAGGTACACCTCTGTCTAACCCTTCGGGGATTACTGCCGTGATGTTATGTTATGCCGTACCTAAATGACTAGTTCATTATCTAAGAAGTAGGTAATATCAAATACAATATAATAATAATAACAAACGCGCTTATACCGCGACCGTCCTTGACCGTGCGCCTGCGCCGTGTCCAAGCAATCGGCCAGCCGGTCTCAGCTTTGTCTTACCAATTAATTGATTAAGCGTCAAGTCTGCGCAGACAGTGAATAAATTTCAATGCTCAAGGTGCTAGAAAATTAGGCAGATATTTTTATAAATCTTATTATATTAGTCACACATAGTAGGTACACCCACATTTCGCCAGTTATGTTTAAGTCCCATGTAATAGGGGGCGAGCCTATTGACATCAACCAGAGCAAATCCAGACTTCATGGCTGCTACTGAGAAATTCCTGATGAAAAAAGCCCTAAATCACTTTGCCCTACCTGGGAATCGAACCCAGGACCTCATACTCAATAGTCGCGCTTACAACCACTGGACCAATGAGGCAGTCACCAGTCGCGGTTAGGACTGCTACTAGGGCTTAATAGATTTTTCGAAACAAGTTGCTAATAAGAACGCTCGGAAATGACAGATTTATTCGCATTTCTCTCCTTATTCTGAAGCAAAACGAGGATCTGCCTACCCCTATTGGAAAAAGCATGAGTTTCTGTATGTATGTAAGTATGTAGTATACTGAAGCACATCGCCATACACAAGTTTTGCAAGAAAAGCTTAAGCCACAGTAAATAGATGAGCCAGAAAGAAAACTTGATAGTGCAGACTGCCCAGGTTACAACAGAAATAAACTCGGTTTTTTTTATCTGTACATAAGTAATTTATTCTTCAGTCACTGAATAAGGCAAGAACTAGTTGTTTAAAAACTATGTCATAAGTACATTTTTCTTTGTTCCAAATTTAAAATTGAACATTTCCGTGAGGTGACAACAACAATAATCGTCCTTTACATAAAATTATTTTTTCTTCACAATAATTACAAAATGAACGGATGCATGTTTCAATTGTGAGGTTACACCGTTTTTGGTATTATTTCTTAATCGCCTACCTTCCTGCGGCCTCGTATCAAATACTTGTCGTTTCATACAAAATCTTAATAACGGTGGATTGGCCACGGTAAGGTCGGGGCCGTTTGGGAAACCGCGAATGCTGTTAATGAGCTTAAATTAGGTTGAAACGAAAAAAAAACGAAATTAAAAATGTCGGAAAATTAAATTAAAAGTACTTACACAATATTTTGTCTCGTTTTTAAAATGTAGCTGTGGTTGTCGAACAAGAAGTTCCATTGGGACACAAAGTTTTGACGATTATTTTAATGAAAACTTACCCAATCACCATTGATTGGTGATTTCTTACCGAAACATTAAAGAATTGTAGACTTGAACTTACCTGTAACAAAAACACAAGAACATAAGTAAAAATATTCATCTATTATCAACTTAAGCTAGAAAACAGAAGGACATAATAAAAGAACGTTACGAGTAGTGGTAATGAATGACTAAATACCATTAATACCACTCTTTAGGTACCTCCCTTAGAGGCAAGAACCAGTGATCAAAGAATGCGGAGGTTCTGCACAATTACCGCATAAATCCATAATCTGAACAGTCTTTAGTCTTTACCTATTCCAGTAGAATAATCAAAGGAAAACCTCCTTTGTAAACTCAAGAGCGCATTATTAATCATTTCCTTTCATCAAAGCGCATTCATTAGCTCGGAAAAACGAAACAAACAGGAATTTTATTGTCACAAATCAATCTCTTTACATCTTAGAAACTTATTACATCACGAGGATTACTTCCCGAAGGGTTAGGCAAAGGTGTACCTAACAGTACACCCACATTTCGCCAGTTACGTTCAAGTCCCATGTAATACGGGGCGAGCCTATTGCTAATATTGCCATCAATCGGCTAGAAATCCAGATTCCATGGCTGCTACACACTGAGAAATTCCTAATAAGAAAAACAGGAATTTGAAAACACTCATAATCGTCCTACAAAGCCGAAATTCAAAATAGAACGAAGGAAGTGTTCGTATTCCGATCACATAGCGTTCGGGTGTTTCCGCCGAGGATTCGCGCCCGCTCGGGCGGTGAAATGGCATGTGAGGCACTTGGAGAATGCGACGCATCGGCGCATGGGCAAGTCGATGACATTTTGATGTCACTCTCTTGTGATTTAATCGGTGCGAATGATCGACACTTGATATTAACTTTCAAAGAATTTATAAATGTGTTATTGTTTGTTCCTTGTTTAGATCTTATTCATGACCGTGTTCAGGTGTATTTCATACGGATTGTATTTCATTAATAGAATTAAATAAAACACTTACAGGAAGATACTAATTTAGCTTGAAATTTGAATCATAGTCTCAAATAAACCTAAAATCCCATAGCAACGAATTTCTACGCGGACCAGCATATTCTGGAACTCTCCTGGCAACTTCCAAAAGTATTATGAAAACCCTTTTCCAAAAATTCAAGTCGCTTGAAGTTTCAACCCAACAAGTCATGCTAAATATTAAAATCAAATTCAATGGCACATTCGTTGTATTTACAATCTTCAAAACGATTCGCTTGATCTCAAATGGCGGTAAGGTCACCCAAAGTCATATTCAGTCATCATTAACATCCTTATATGCAACGATCTAATCTTCAGTCATAACACAATAAATTATTAAGTCACCAACTTGACTATAACAATAAAAAATATATTATTTTATTGGAGCATCGTACTCCGGGACGTGGGTGGAGGTTTATAGTCTATCATCTACTGCCATAACAGATGTAATACTTAGGCTGAGATTCATAAACGTACATGGCGTAAGCGCGACTGCTGAACATGAGGTCCATCAACACAAATCCAGCCATGGAGCCTGAAATTGTGCCTGGTTGATGGCAATAGGCTCGGCCCTATTAAAGGAGCCTTAATAATAATTCGCAAAATGTGGGTACACTTATAGGTACACCTCTGCCTAAACCTTCGGTTCCCACTGCTGAGACACAGGCCTCCACTCTATGAGAGTTGGGCAGTAATCCACCACGCGGGCCCAGTTGGTACATAAACTTACTTTGGCTAAGCGTAACACCTGTCACTGTCACACTACTGTCAAACGTCCATTGCAAGATACAGTTGGAAACAAGTCTTCGTGCTAAGTATCGTTTATAGATCGCTCACCACAGTCTAATTTCAATAACAATTTAGTTTATGTTAATTGAGAGACAAAAAATCATGACTCAGTTGATTATAATGAATTGTAAAAGTTTGGTGTGGGATAAAAGTTTAATTTTAACTTGTAGATGATGGGTTGGTAACCTCTGATTGTTTATAGTGTCGGATCTTTGAACTTAGTTTTATTTTTAATAGATGAGGCTTTGATAATGGCGATAGGTATTGTGAGAACGTTTGTCTTGCAGTGAGAGCAAGAGAAAAGTCTATGGATGCTATATATGCAATGGGAAAAATAACCACTCAGTGAATCCTTACAGGCAAAAAACGACGGCGTGGCAGTCAAAGTGGAAAGAGGAAACGGAGGCTTTTGCTCTGCAGTGGGACCACATAGGCATATAAAAACAAATCGTTTTACTTGAAGGAAAAGGGTAAATATTGAAATAGCAGAAACGAATTACTAAATATTAAAATTACCAGAACTAAAGCATACATATTTGCAGAACGCAATTGACGCAACTCTTAACGAATCTAAGCGATAGAACCGAAACATAAATTCTCATAGCTCCAAGACATTGCTAACATCAAAAAACAAAAGACTCTCAATTAAACCATAAAATCCACAATTATTTCTCCACAGTAATTAGTCAAAATTGCCAAGAAGTTTGTACAGACCTTATGTCACTAGATGATGGACAAGATGATAGCATCAGTCATGCAACAGTTACAATGTGGAATCAAATTAAAGTGCCCATTCGAAACAATTAATTTCGTAATAAATGTGAGAATTAAAGAACAATGGCGAATTCACTGAGTCAGTTAATAATTGGGAGCTACTGTTGAAGAAATTGCGGGTAGACACGAATACTGTAGACTACGAAAAGAAAATTTCCATTTTTGAGAAAATTCTTGAACTTGCTATTGAAATTGTGTTTAATGATGCTTTAATATCATCATCATCTTGCCAGCCTTTTTATAAATATCTTGAAGTCGGTTTCCAGTCTAACAATAAGCTTCTGTAATACCATGCAACAGCAATCACAAGGTGATGGCAATAGTCATTTTCGTGCTATCTGCATGCAGAAAATATGTCAGCTTATGAGTAAAAATACACTTTGGTTTGTGCCCCTGCCTTTTGTGGATCTCCTGTTACTTGTTAAGTCTATAAGCAAACTTATTAATCCTCCCCTTTAGATCCTCCCCTGGCTGAACCCCTCAAGTAACCTTTACGTAACCTAGATTTTTACTCTAATAAAATTATCAACGTCCTCTAATGTTAAGCCAAGAGAGTTACTTAATAACATGTCAAGTGTAGTACTTGTGTGGAGTAGCATTGGGCGCTTGCCACTTGAACTAACCTCATTGTTTGCGGCTGACATGACATTATGACGTCAATCATCGATCGGTGTTGTTTTATTATAGGCACTGACTGCTAAGCTAGGTGTAATTGTTGGTTCAAGTTTGTCTTTAGGGGTTTTCCTTTAGTTGAGACTTTTGTTGTCAAAGGGGAAAGGAATATTATATTTTGTTGGCTAAGTTACACCATTATACCTGTTCCATTGAAGCTCTTTTAAGAAATAATCATCGTGAACATAAAAAAGCAAGGTATGAAAGTAAGAACTGGAAATCATGAGGATATCCTTTTGTCCAGCTGTGGGATGACGTAGTCTAACAGTAACAGTAAGAAAATATTTTACCAGAACACAACAAAACAAACTACTTTAAAATCCAACAATAGGAGCATCCACCCTAACCGCAATGACTCGTAGATTTAAATCTCTGTGAAAAACCAAGCCCGCGACTATGTGTAATAATGTTATTCTTTCTAATAACTGTTACAATCTCTTGTAATGGATTTAAAGTCATTTTGTTCACTTAATTGATCTTTCAATTATGCAATATGGTAATTTTTAGAGGAAATATGTATAATGTCGCAATTGTCTTTTATGTAACCGTCATGCTTTGAAGGGTTTGGTAGAGTATGTATTGTTTTATATAAAAAGATTTATTTCACTTGTCTTTCCTACGTATTGCTTGTAGTTGGTGGCAGTATGAAAGAAGACTGCATTTCAAGAATATACAACAAGAAAATTTAATGCAGTATTCAGTTAACTCTGTGTCCATAGAAATAAAAAGCTTAGTATTACTTGGAACCGATCCAAGCAACCTTCATTAATGAAAGGTGCATAATTATTTAGAAATACAAATTTGGAATAAGTATATGCCACAACTGTGCATATCATTAAATACTCCAATATAATTACACTATTATATCCCTGCTGGATTAAAATTTTAGCAAAAAAAAAATTATGCACTTTCCAATTCCTAAATTATGTGACCGCTGTTACTGTAAAATCACTTAATAATACTAAAACGGTATAAAGAGCAATTGATTAATTTGACATCATTGAAATCCCCAAATACGCCATTGACATGTCTGTCATTACAGGAAAAACACCACCTAACAACCAAGTTTGACGTATCAACAATGGATTACGTCATTGGCAGTATCATACGTGACAGTTTGACACTTTGACTGTTATACATTACTACGAACAAACATTTTGAACGATGATAAATAATGCATGTATTTCCGCACACCTGGGGTGGACCCCTAATGTCATGAGATGACATATACAGAGATGAACAATGTACACGCCCGTACATTCCCAGTTATTTTAACTCTGACATAAACCATATGGCAACGAGAATAAAGTTCACTGTACTGCAAAATCAGAAGTATGGAATGAGGAATGAAATGACAGTATCAGTGAAGAGGAAAATACTAGAAGGATACTCAAGGAGCAAATGTCAAAATTTGAAATTGGAATAGGCTGTGAGTTGAGGATAGACATTTTTTTTCTCTTGATACGGGTGTTAAAGAAAACGTCGTGAGGAACGTTTTGAGTTTGGATGATGGTTAAGGGTGGGGGAAAAGCAAATAAACGATGGATGAATATGTGGAAGATGATTTTGTTTAGCACTAATTGAGAAGTATGAAAGAAAGGAACATTCTAAGTTGGGATAATCAGGACAATGATGATAATGTTACGGGCGTTACAGATGTTGAAATTAGTGACACATAAGGTAAAATTGCAATAGAATTCACGATGTCAACAGCCAGACATTATGAAATATCTCTCAAAATTAAAACACCGTTAGACAAAGGAAGTGTATGTACGACAGCGGACGCTTACAGACAGTTTCATAACGTTTAAATAAGAAACATATAATATTTTGCTATTTTAAAAACTACGGATGCAGCGACACTTTACAAGCTACCTAATTTCCCAATCAACGAACACTAATGAGTGTAAAAAGTTTAGTGTGTAGTTACACACTAAACTTTTTACACTTTAACGATTGCAATTTGAAGTACGTATGAAAAATACGGTTAGAACAATAGCATAGCATAACCAGCCTATAATGTTCCCACTGTTGAGACACAAGCTGCTTCTCTGTAAGAGAGACGGGCCACACGGGCTCAGTGCGGGTGGTGACAGGATATGACGGTTTCCTTATGATGTTTCCCTAAGGAGGAAAACGCTGGCGTGTTGACTTAAAGAAATTTTTGGGAGATTAACCGCATATAAGAAAAAAGGCAATGGGGGAGACCTTTGTCCAACAGTGGGACAACACAGGTGGAATAAAAAAAATGCAATGCTTGGGTTCTAATCAACGATAGGTAAGTCGAAGCCGTAACCACTGGGCCACCATTGCTGCCAAATACGGGTAAACTTTCAAAATTGAAGAAAGTGTTCCTAAGTTTCGCCTAAGGCGCTCAGCATTTAAGAGCTCCATCTTAAGATTATGGCGTATTGTCTGTGCTAACAATGAGTTTGCCGACGATTATTGCGACACTTACTTTCTTATTACATTAGGAACGAACGCGTATGGAATAAATAATATGTTTGTTTTGCCATAGGGGATAGTGATGTGCAGTGTGCATGTGCATTGTGGTTGCAGCTCCAAATTACGACCGTGATTATAATGTGTGAATAAGTGTATTAGGGGTCGAATAAAGCAATGATAAAACTTTCTTCTAGTCGTGTTGGCAATGGAAATGGCAACTGTGAAATTAATGGTGCTAGCATAGCTTAGCTAGTTCAAAGTTTCAAGTTCCAAGCATCGTCATTGGTTGAAAATCTGTAATTAATGTCATTTTCCTTTCAAAATAGCTTCATCTCATTGGCCAGACTTTTAACAGACCTTTCCCATTGGCGTGACATATTCGAGAAAAGACATGTGTCAAAAAACATTGAGTTATTTCTGATTGCCACTAAATCATAATTATCCACAGATTCAACCCAAGATTCAATTCAAATGACTTCCTTAATAACTTTTACTTTATAAGTATTTTTGCCACTAATTGGCTTAAAATCGCAAGGAAAAAACGTAAACATTCGTTTACAGTCAATTATAAATCAATACAGTATTAAATTGCTTGGACAATCATCTCTCTTTTATGGTAATAGCGTAATGAGCCGGCGTGTATAGGTGTCGAGTACCTGTCACGAGCGCTTCCTGATCCGATGGACGACAATTGGTGTTTTTACCCTAAGTTTTTTTTTACGGTTTATCACTTGAGTGATGGATGACAAGTGGTGTTTTTACCTCACTTTTTGTAATTTTCTGAGATTTATGATGACAGGAGTATTTATTGAATTTTGATGTTCATCAATTTATAATTTATTCGGAACATGACGCTGTAAAAATTGCAAGGAAAACGCTTTTTTAAGTCGTCCTCACGGAGACTCCACTTAACTTATTTCGTAAGAAAAGGATGATTGCTGTTTGTTCTCAATCAGATACGCACTGATTAAGAACAAACAGCAATCATCATTTACTCTAGCATGGAGAAAAATGGAATAGGTATACAATTTTACATCACAAACATCAACGGATTACGAAGAATTTCCATTTTCATTCTGAAGATTATTCTTTTCCATTTTCATTCAGAAGATTCTTCTTTTCCATTGTCGCTTTCCCACCGTGCTATATCCCAGACTATTCATAGTTCAAGTAGAACAAGCGGTTACCACTTAACAATTCTATTTATGGTAATAGCCATAATGAGGTGTATGTAACTGTCAACCTCACGTATGTCACTTCCTGATCGCTCGACGTGAGGTGACAGCCGACAATTGGTGTTTTTACCCTTCTATATTTTTGTGGTTGCGTTATGAAATATCGCGATTACTGTCAACAGCTAAAGTAGATTATTACGTCCGATTTATTAAATCAATAAGTTGAGGATTTGAAAATAAATAAAAATCTTCACTTGGCCAATGAGGCTGTGGATTCTGCAATCATTGCGCCAATTCTCTTGTAACCAAGAGCTTCTATCGACGTCTCTAGTGCGCAGTTGGATCAAGGGCTTGATTCAGAAAGCGGTACTAACCTACTCCTGAATTAACAATATTGTAAAGAGCTGTGTAACAATCTTGGTTCTGTCTTTCTGTCTATTTAACCGACCGTAAATAAAGGAAGAGGTTATATATTCAATGGGAATTTAGACCTATCGGGTGGAAGGAAAAACCGCTCAAAGCACAGCACTGGCAAGATGGCCAGACGCAATCGAAAAGGCTGTTGGAGGCAGCTTGTACAGAGCGGTCCACACTACAGAAGGCCGCATAACTTGAAGACGCGTAGTATACAAGATGTAAACGGACCCTTAACGAAACCGTCAACCAAGCACTTCTGTACATCAAAATAAGTAACTCTCTGCAAAAATTATTACTGGGAAACGACTTTTATTGGGGGTGAAAAATCTCATTCGTAAAATGTAGGAATGTAACGCATTAAAGACATTGTGTTAATGGATGCATTTAATAGTACAGTATTCTGGTATTTAAAAAATTACTTCTGAAAAAGTTGGAACTTTGACCCCCAATATCTCCGTAACTAGAAGGTTCCCAGGTATGGTCCAGGACAAAAAAATGATCGCAAAGACGGGGAGAACCAGTGCCTTTCGGCTTCGTTAAGGGTACTTTTACACCCGCTGTGGGGGGAACCGCGAATCAGCAAGACCTATCATAGTATAATGAAGAAAATACAGCTTTCTGCCAAGATCAGAAGGTACAGTTATAAATTATCTTCACAACTACGCCCAGGTAAGTGCTTCCTGACAAAAACAAACAGCGGTGTCTGCTGATCGTCACGCGGTTCGATTCCCGTGTGAAAACATTCGCGTTTCCTAGACATGATGTAGTTATGTCATTACTTAAGTGTCTCTTGTTAAACGATAAGCTATATAATGGAAAATTGTCATTTACTATGGAAAATAATTGTTTGAAAAACTGCTTAAAACCTTTTTTTCGTGGGAAAACATATAGGTGTAAGTGGCATTTTTTTCTTTTTATGCTATTTTACGGGTAAAAAAAAATACAAGATAGTTAAAAGGCTGTCTAATTTAAATGGAAGTGAACAGGATAAGTCTGCCGCATGCGGGACAAACTGTGGACCCAAATGGCACAGAACTGATGCCCTTAGACTATCTGAATATGAGACGGGGTCCAGCAGACCACGAATGGTTACCCAGGAGATGACGCGGGACGAACTGGATAGATTCCGTTAAAATTAGAAGACGCGGCTGGGGATTTTTGGCTAGGGGAGAGAGGGTCTTTGACCAATATTAAGCTCTTAGTATTTCTAGGCAGTTCTTCTATTCTCAAGAGGTAGAAGTAGTACTACTTTCTTCAATTATTTTACTCACTTAAGAAACTTTTCTTAACTGAGTAAAATAATTATTCCAAGCGTCCGTAGACTTTATATAGCAGACACTAAAAAAAGTTATATGACGTGAAGCACATAACGACAACGACATACATAATTATATGATTGTTATACATACAAGTAGATACGTGTGTACATTATGTCATTGTGACGTCATAGGTCATAGACCAAGCTAGAGTAGATAAATATTGAACTTAGGATGATCTATCTAGACTAGACTACTATGGTTTGTCTTTGAGTATTAAATTTACGCCCGTTTCCTAGACAAATTAGGCAGAAGAATAGAATAGAATATTCTTTATTATGTACCTCATACAAGTAACATTCATAAAATAACACTTTTCACATATGGTGACAAAATGGGCGGTTTTATCGCTAAAAGCGAAGCGAGTGACGTGTGGTCTATAGGCAGTACGACGATATTTTTGCCAGGTATGTTTAATTCCCATGAAAGGGAGCAAGCCTATTGCCATCAACCGGGCACAGAGACAAAGCTGCTACTGAGAAATACCTAGTTGAAAAGCTTGAAAGAGCTAAAACTACAATAAAGGAACACACCCGAATGAAATAGCTACACAATAATTCCTCAAAGTATGTTTGCTAGGCCTATATGGACGCGAATCTTAATCACTGATAGGTGAAATTAAAAGGGACTGTCGTAAATCTTTTTGCAAGCACTACTACCGCAAACAAATGAATCACTAGACAATAACGGACCAGTCAGCTCTATTTATAGACGGTCTAATCCTTTTTAATAATCTTTGACCAGAATTCATAGCATGTCGCTGAACATCCTGACTTAACTAACTAGCCAGGATAACTTGACCTGTCCTCACCAAACAATTGTTAAAACACCTTTCACAGGATATAGACCAGGTTATAGTGGATGACAGTAAGGAAGGAGGTAGCCATATTTGGCAAAAAATAAATCCTTTTTAATCAATTCTAAACTTTGTACCCTTGAAATAAAGTTAGTTCTCTTGTGTAGTGGGGTTAAGTAAGGATTGAATAGTATAATAGGAACCCATTTCGGTGTGTCGCATTATAATTTAGACGACATTTTAGGTTTAGATGTAAGATAGTAGCAGGTTTGGTTAGCTATTGTATGCAAAGCGATTTAGAAGGACGGATTTTGGTTAGCGCCATTTATTTTAAAAAGAAAAAAGTTACCAGAGACAAAACAGATTCGAAAAAAAAACATTGTCCACGGTTTTTTTTTGACTTGGCAACACACCAGTGAAACTTCATAGAGCTTTCGAAAATATTGAAATCCAACAATATTCTTGTTCAAATTGTATGACAGTCATCATTGTTAAGATTCTGAATCATCATCATCTGTCTGCCTTTTCGCAACTATACTGAAGTCGGCTTCCAGTCTAACCGAATGCAGCTGAATACCAGGATTTTATAAGGAACGACTGCTTATCTATCCCCCAAAATCCATGTACTGGGTAAGATTGGTAAGATTAGTTGGAATCAGAACTATCTGAATGCAGTTTTAAAATCGAATAACCGGTACATAAGACAATATAACCTTGAAAATTGCATACCGATGGACTTAGCCGTTTTTATGTAAATTCTCGAAACAAAAAAAATGGATTATACCCATGTATCAGCTATGTTGTATCCTGTGTATAGTTATTATATTCTTTGTTATTTATACTCACAATAGTTCCTGTCGCACTATGAGTAATGGTAAACCAGTTATTCTAGTTTTCTTGTGACAATAAGCAACCTGTCTCTGTTTGTGCACTTAAATAGTTTATCTTGCTAAATAACTTAATACAACACTCTTACATTTATCTATTTGCGTTACATTCTTATTGTTATTTCATGGATAAAGACGTTAATTTCAAAATGTGTCGTACAGGGTGTTGTGAAAATCGACAGTTTCTTTTAGCATCAATTCAGTACAGCGATTGCCTGATTCTGGACTCAGCGTAGAATGAGCGTATAATGTTGATGTCCCACTTTGTAGAATATTTTATACGTGCTAAATAAATTAAATTGTTTTGAGCCTTATTAAACTACGATATGGGACGGTCTCATGGGTCTAGCCAGGTCTGTATGGTCCCGAGTTCGATTCCCAGGTCGGACATAGTGTTATTGGGTTTTTCCATCAGTATTTTCTCAGTAGCTGCCACGGAGTCTGGATTTGTGCCCGGTTGATGGCGATAGGGTCGCCCCCTATTACACGGTACTTGAAAAACGTAACTGGCGAAATGTGGGTTTATTATTACGTACACCTCTGCCTAACCATTCGGGGATTACAGGCGTGATGTTATGTAAAAACTTTGATAAGAAATCTTGCACATTAAAAACCAAAACCACGATACTCTAGCCGGGAGCCTTGTTAATTAAACAAGAATGAACATAATTTACCATGCAATAACACCAACGGACACATCCGAATCCATGGCCCAAACATACCACACCATACTCGTCAGCAAAAACCTTACAATTGAAACCCATTCATCACTTACCAGACCTTCAAACCACGTAATTACAATTATGACCCCTAATGACTGCAGTATAAGGCATTAATTACGCTGTTAAAAACATTTTATTGTGCCTCTAATTGTCGATGGTACACCAATATGGCGATCTGTCACATGTTGTGTTGCCAGCCGTGATATTTTAATTCCGTCCAAGAATTCGTTAATTGAATGAAGAAATATATAAATAGTCGCGCTTTATTTGTGGTTAGCGAAAGTTGACATGTGTCAATATTAAATTCGTCGGTTTAAATCAAAGATAACAAAGAATATTTTAGACCACAACTTTCCATTCATGTTTTGTGAGGAGTTGAAAGATTCTGATTGATAAATAAAAGAAATATCCTAACCGCAATAAATGGCTTTCTTAGTAAGTAGGTATGTGTGGCTCGTGGCAGAGAATAGAAACCGGAAACCATCCTCTTTTCTGCTATTAACAAAGGCTAATTAGACTAAACTTCCACTAATGAATTTGACAATCTAGGCGGTTAACAAACGCCGGACGCTGCATATATAGGGGACGATGGCAATACTTTTCCCATCTGCCCCTATGTAGGGTCAGAGGCATGATGGGACTGATGGAAGCAAGCCATGACACTTTTGACTGACTCATCATTAACAGTTGACAGATATCTGATCTGATGTTTTTATGTCTATTTTTGGCAACAACTTGAAAACCATAGCCAAAATACTGTTTGAGTAACATTTATAAACAACACTTTATTCCAATTGTTATTGCCAGCAACTCCTTTTTAATTGCAACAAAATTATTTTTAATTTCATTTATAATTGGCAATGCAAAAAGTGTAGTTATGGAGTGAATTCCATATCATTATATACATTCGTCATATTTGTCAAGGTTCGAAACTTTTAAATTGACGATTATATTCAGAAAAGGTGATCGTTGAAAAATATATAGGTATGTACTTATTTGCAGTCTCACACCGTAATTTTCGTTATGTAATGAAAGGCAAGATTAATTTCTACACAAGAACCTCCTGCATTTAATAAAAATTCAATTACGTATCGTCGCTGAAGTTCTAACACCACATAAGTAAAAAATAGGTACTTTACAGGACAGGGAATAAACTGTACAATAATTTGCCTAGGTAACAGTACAAACCATTTTTAATTTGTGTTCATTTCAAATTAGATGAGACGCTGCTTGTATCTGATTGGCTGAAACAACACGTCTTCAGATTCTTTAGCAAACGGCATCAAAATGTCAAAACCACCAAAAATTTACTTACGTGGTGTTAGAACTTGAACGACGCTATGCAATATATATTTCACAAATGAAAATGAAACGAATAGGATTAAAGAATAAAGGAAATACAAATGGAACTTCAGAGTACAGTAAGTGTAAGTAGTGTAAGTTTATTTCAGAAAAAGAAAAAAGAAAACAAATTAATGCTGTTTTTTTTATTTACATGATTTGTTTTGGCAATGTTATTTTCAATAAGTCTTACTATAATAAAATAAACATGGCATAAAATTAGACACTTATCTTTCCGATCGTAAATCAAAGTAACTGCTTTTATTAACCGTATGCTGACAAGTTAAGGTCAAATCTGAACCTTATTCAAAACAGTAAAGTCCAATTACAATTGCTTTACAAAAAAGTAAAGTTCAAAGACGTTTGACACTCCCTGCAGTTAAATGTCACACTACCCATGGCAATATATGGTTAAGGTCGATTTATATTTGTACGGATGTAATCGTGGTACGGGAATTTGGGGAAATTCGGGCAATCTATTATAGGGTTTTTCCAACAAGAATTTCTTAGTAGAATTTCAGCCATATAAACGCCAATAAGCTCGTCCACAATTACATAAAACTTAAACATAACTGGTTTCGAGTAAATACTTGCGTGATACTATGTTGTGTTTGTGAATTTTAAAAGGTTCATATAAATTTTAGAAATATTTGGAAAAGTCGATAGTGTAAATTGTTTTGATTCAGTCATTTTTTAATGAATAGGTAGCAAAGTAAGAATATTTCACCTAATTAGTAAACAAAAACTATTTAACTAGAACAACAGTCACGCATAGATTCTATTTCCGATCAAGGCAACAAAATACCGTAAATATTTGAAATTTTCTTCCGTTTCTCGATAGCTACGTTGATAGCACATACAATCACGAACACGTCATATTTTAGCATAACTAGTGGTCCTATCAAACGGAAAGGTGAACGAAGAATGTATATTTTTTTTTACCTGGAAACACAGCTAGCATCCTGACTAATGAGAAATGATAAGAATTTATTTTCAAAACATCATAATAAATTATCGCAATAACATTAAAAACTATTTTGAACTAGCTAATGCCCGCGGCTTCACCCGCGTGGAATTCCGTAATTGTCCCATGGGATCGTACTACTCGGACAAAAAGTATCCTATGTGCTAATATAGGTTATAAACTATATGTGTGCCAAATTTTATCCAAATCCGGTCAGTAGTTTTGCGTGAAAGAGTAACAAACATAAATATCTATACATTCGCATTTATAATATTATAGTCGGATTTTATCAATTTAGGTAGCTTCGGTAAAATAACGCGAAAATAGATCAGAGGATAAGGTAAGGTCTGGAAAACTATCACGATTAAAAATATATTTTAACACACATTCGCGATCCATTGATAAAGAACTAAAATGATTTGTTACAAGTACTTTAAAACACTTATGTTACACAATGCTTTTTTAATAAAATATTAAAAATAACTACACTAATAGGTAAAACGATTAAGAGTAGGAAGCAATCAAATAACTTTTACTTTTTCATAATTGTCGGACACCTGCGATCCGGCAACGTGTAGATCGCCCTTAACGACAAATAAATCACCAATTTACGTGCAAAGTGGGGAAGTGAGCAACTTATGGACTTTTTACTTGTTTGCGCATAAAAACGTCAATTATATTTTGTTGCTCAATAATTAAAACGATCACAATCTCTTGATCGAGATAATTTGAACTGATTAATTATTTTTTTATACTGGCAATTAGCGGCGTATTTTTTTTAAGGTTTTCAACCTTTTGTTGAAAAATTGCTGCAATTAATTGATAGCATAATAATTAAGGAATGATCATACACGATCGAAGAATGAAACAGAGATTTGTCTTGCACATGACATAACATTACGCCTCTAATCCCCGAAGGGTAAGGCACAGGTGTACCTATTATTACAATCACATTACACCAGTTATATTGGTGTCCCATGATGGAGAGCGAGCCCATTGCCAACCACTGGGCACAAATTCAGAGTTGGTGGTTGTTTTGAGGAATTCCTGATGAAAAACCGAATAACACTTTGTCTGACCTGAGTATCGAACCAAGGACTACGCTCAGAACTCTCACTTGTGACCACTATTCCATCATAGCAACAAAAATCATAGCCTACACACAGAAAATATTTGTCTTACAGAAAAATTCAATGAAACTTCTGTCTTCTTCCGTAATGCCGTCTTACTTTAAGACCATTTACTTTACTGAATATTCCAATCATATACTGACCCTACTTACGAATCAAATAGAGATTTTGTTCCACTCTAAAACAATAGGGGCGTTTATCGCATAACCTTTCAACCTATAGCCACTCCTAGCCCCTTAAGTAAGTATATGGTATTGGATCGTAAACGCTATCGTTTAAGACCACCTGTGCGACCTATTTTGATCTTTTATGACTTGTGTAGGTATATGTTGTCACAGTCTATTAATTTGAACATCTCTTTGTAATGAAGTGTGAAATTGAAACATTGTATTGGATCTAGAAAATATCAAGCTTTCCTAGTACTTCTCGGGATCAAGAAATATTTTATACTGAATGGTTTTAAATGGCGTGATAACATGTCATTTCATTTACCAATGATTGTCTGGTGATGTCTGTAAAAGTTCGGTACGGACAGACTGGTCGCAGACATCGGACACTGACAGGAATATCAGTGCATTATCTGTCAGAGTCATGATCACTTGCAACTAAGCCGTACGGTTTAACTGAACGAACTACTGAAAAGTCAAAAAAAGTAACCAGTGTCTTATCCCTTTGTTCATTATAAAAACCTAGGAAGAATAAAACAAATACACATTCCCAGATGATTTCGTTCTCTCCACTCGTGATTTCGCTCACCTCCAATAACAAGTTTCACACGGCTGTATTTCATTCACTCACTCATTCATTCCACGTTCATTCGTTTGCAGCGAGAGAGACTCATAGAATTTGAACCGATACGTCGAATATTGTGATCGGACGAGAATGGAATGGTAATTATGTAAAATGTCTTCAACAAATTCCTGAGACATATCTGCCCATTGTTTGTGAATGTGTTTCAAATATTTGCGCATGGACATGGTATGTTTTAGGTATTTTTTCTGGTTACGTTCTTTATTTATCGTTCCAAAAAACAATTGTTTTCGTACAAAAATATATATATATTTTTTTAAGGTTTGGATTGCAGTCAAAATTCTTTAATTTACATTCTAAAGAGTCATATTAGCAAGAAGAACAAAAGTATTTCATAGTCACATTCACATATACCAAACTAAAAGCACAAGATAACAAAAAACAGCTAAACGTACAAATCAAGACATAAACTAAGCTAACAGTTCTAAACGCAATCAAACAATAAAGCTGGTATGTAAATAACTTAATAGCTGAGCCAACCAATAAGGAACGACAGAAGCTAAGCCGATTAGAAGCCGCACACGACCCACTACTTCAGTAGTTTTCATTTGATGGTTGTAATATGTTTTGGCTGTAATGAAGGTTTCTGTCTTTATTTTGTCATTTGTACCGTCAATATTAATTTGGAATTAATAGCTATATCTTAATTAAGCTCCAAAATCTATCAGTTGCCATTTACATCCATTCTTTTTTAGCACTTTTATCTCTTTGTCAATATTTTCCACTAAGTTCTTTACTCTGTTGTCTGTAGCAATGTCATGTTAGTTTTCCATTCTCTATGTGCTTATATTAACTATTATAATCCCAATTAATCCACACAACTTTTTCTTTCTTTTCTACGTTTCTATTCGTCATCTCAGCGGTCACCCCCCGATATGGCTACTTCATCTTGAACACCATCCATCGTTTAGCTTGCAGTACTAACCTTCAGATTCTTCAAGGGTCGTTCTAAGTGAGCCTTCTATTTTAACGATCTGTTCTATTCTAAAAGGCTAAAGCGCTACACCACCTGCGCCGGCGCCTCCGCCCGCGATCGCAGTAATTACCACCGATGACTATCGCAAGGACGATGTGCCGATAGTCCGCTTAGCGATAGTTTGTCTGTCGATAGTTCGATAGTTATGTCTGACTTAGGAGTGTCTGTTATGGTTTGATTATGCGGTTGGAAGGTTGATTTGTGTCTTCAGTGATAAGTACTGGTTTGAGAAGGTTAATCTCCGGAAGTAGAGTGTTGGATTTGATTTAAAATGGTGGTAACGTAGGTAAGGATTTATTCTGCTCTTACAGTAGGGTCTGAATCATTAAAATAATCGTCATCAATTGTTAGCAGTCTATATTATTAGCTTCTATTACGCCTGCAATCTCATATCAGCTACGATCGCCACATGTTTGACATTCCCAAGCTTTATAGCAATGCAGACAGCATTGCTATAAAGCTTGACAGATTCTGTCCACACAATGACAGATTTCTTTGTACTATCTGTCATTTTGTCGATTCTTCCGTCAAAGAAATCCTTGTCTACGGTGGTCATGCTACGGGGGTAGAAACCTACCTTCAGCAGTAGACAATGTAACAACTGATCATCATTATGACAGTGGATAACTTCCTCCCCTCTTAAAAGCATGTGTGTGGCCTATTTTTGCAGTACGTCATCAGGCACTCCTAGTTCAAAATATTCCACGGTTTAAAACTAAAGTAACAAAACCGTTTAAAATTCCTCGTTGCTGTATATGAATCACGACGTACACAGTAAATGTTATAGTAACTGACATTTACAATCAATACACTGATAGCAATCAGAACACGTGAGGTACTTGTTACAGTACTGTTAACTTAAAACAAGTCATTGCTAGTTTAGCTCCGCAAATCTTTTGCTAGCTAATCTTTGATAACTATTATTGAAAATATGTTTATCGATCTCCCTTAAAGAAGACAATAATGATCTGATCTTGGAGTAAATTAGATCAGATGAGGAACGAAAAAAAATCCTACTGGCATTGGATGAGGTTCCTATAAGTACATATTTGAGAAGGAGTTTCGCAGTATTGAAAAAAGTTCTGAGTATGAACTTCGATAGCTATAAGAGTAGGGAACTCATTGAAACGATGGATGTACTGTGTGACA
Source organism: Noctua fimbriata (assembly GCA_905163415.1). Lineage (NCBI taxonomy): Eukaryota > Metazoa > Arthropoda > Insecta > Lepidoptera > Noctuidae > Noctua > Noctua fimbriata. The sequence continues at coordinate 1,109,761 of LR990934.1, forward strand.
GATGATAATAAAGGAAGTGATTACTGAGATCAGGAGTAACAGAGAAGTATGGAAGCAGACATGATTGGGATGACCCCAAATGGGGATCTTCTTTCTAAGGTGACGATGGCAAAGTAAATTGATTCAGCACAAACTTCGGCGACTAGATTAGCATTTTCATTAGTGATAAGGACAGGAGATGATGATATCAAGACAGTTATTGAAGTGAACAGAAAAGTAAATGAACTCATCTCTTTTAGCTAATGCCATCTCTGCAAGCTCCTTATTAGTGATCAATGCTCCTTTCAAATCCCTTGCAGTCTCCTTTCACTTCGCAGAACCTCGATTTAACAAACAGTTATCCAAAGATTTGGCTATCAGCTTGAACTTAGATCTCAAGATAAACATTTTATGTATTTCTATTGTAGAATAATGATTAGGTTTTTATTAGCTGACCTCGATTGTATTGCGAATAGATTGTATTGATGGTATTAGCATTAGTACCTGCTTAATATATCTGTGTATGTGTGGTGCAATGTCTTTATTTATTGTCGTTTATGTTTTGTCAAGGATTCTGGGATCATCGCAAATGTTTGTATTCGACATCAACTTATTAGCTAACCTAACGGCAGATAAACATGTGTGTTATCTTTTCAAAGTCTTGATTCCGAAATCCTGCTGCTGTTTTAGCGACATTATCATCATCATCATTTGTACTCACTTCAGTAAGACATTCGATAAGTCATAGTCATTCTCCTGCCCTTATCCTAATTTAGTTAGAGTCGGCGCACCATGTCTTCTTGCATACTTCTCTTTTACTCGCCATCTCAGCAGTTTCATCCTTTCTAGACATATCATCCTTCATCCAAACTGTCATTTCATCGCCATGAAAACATACGATAAGTATTAAGTACTATTGATTTAATATTAAGTACAAAGTTATTTTAGACTATTCATTTTGTAAAATTTCTGATTCTATTTTCCATCTTTACCATATTTCTCCATTACTCCATTAGGCGCCTATTACTGAAAATTCCAACACACTACACTTAACATGTTAAAACAAGCATGGATCCTATTCCAACACAAGTATGCTAATATCCCTTTTACTAACCGATCCGCCTATCATGCAACAAGCTTGCAAGTTTTCAATTAAACCTTACTTAAGAATACATTAGAGAAAATTATTGCCTTTAACAAATTACACAGTTTGACTGAAGATCGTAAAATTTGGCCCAAATTGAGCCTAAAATACGACGTCATTTTCGAGGATATCTTCTTAGAAGCCATTAATTTTGCATTAAAGGCTACAAGCATGGGTATTTTTGACGGCAGACATTTTAATGATAAGTTTTGATTTTGTAAGACCAAGGTTATGGTGACCTAGAGTGTCGTAAGAACCGGCTGATGGACTATAACTGATAAAGAAGTATCTACCAATACAGGAAACCCTGATGTAACCGTTACAGAGAAACATGTCATATATGGAAAGCTAATATCATCCCGTGATGAAATTGAAGAACTTTACACAAGCAAAAAATACCCCTTAGCTTTGCCCTAAAACCTGATTAGCGTTCCGTACCCGAAGTATAACCAACGGGACCTTATTACTCAGCCTCCGCTGTCCATCCGTCCGTCTGTCTGTCAGCGGGTTGTATCTCATGATTAGTAATAGGAAAGCAGTTGAAATTTTCACAGAATTTTGTATTTCTGTTGGCGTTACAACAACAAATAATAAATTAACAATTAGGGGAGCCTCCTACTACGATGGCACGGAACCCTTCATGAGCGAGTGCGACTCGCACTTGGCCGCTTTTTTTAAGTTTACAATTGCCATTTATGACTAAACAAATACTGCTGCAAGCTATGTGAATACATAATACACAGGTCACTAAATAATGCTAGCGCTCTGAAAGCAAAATAAACAAAAGAAAAACGAATTCATAAAGTTTCTTAGCCTCGCGCTTGAAGACATAAGTACTGAATCACCCTCACACAACAATTCGTATAATAACACCGATTCATTCACTCATAAAAACACATGTTCTCAACATCTAGGCCGGAAGTTTTGAGTGGCTGCCACATGACTAACAGCTTAGTCTGAAAACGTTGAAACAAGAGCAGAGTAAGTGAATCATGGGCTAAAATAAAGGAGTTTGCTGAATTGAGAAACAGTTCATTCAAGTGGTGTGAATAATCCGGGGTGGGGTCAGTCTTTGAGATCAAGTTACGATCCATTTGAATCTTTGTAAATTGTAATTATTTTCTTTCTATAGCTTGGTGTCTTTGATCCTGATGTACTTACTTTGATGTTTCGAACTTTCGTAAGTTCCTTCAAGCTAATACCAGAGGACCAGTTAAGCGTTATTGAAAATGGCGATTCTTTAAAAGATTTTAGACAATTGGCAACTAAATCAGACATTATTGCTTTTTAATAAAAGTTAAATGCAAAATCAGATTCCCGGGTAAAAATATAACCCCGAACGTAGATGTCAAAATCAGCAATTAAATAGTTAAGTAAACTCTAAGTAAAGATTTACTCTACTTAAGTGTAATTGTCATTAAGGGACGCTAATGAACCGTTAACTGACTCTGAGAGTGAAGTTTTTTTAATTTTTACTAAGGAACCGTCTAAGTGACCATTAGTCGTCTCTGAGTGGGGCTGTTAGACTTTTAGATAAGTAAATAAGTAATTATTTAAAGCTAGATTAATATTGTACAACTTCTTTATGCATGCGGAGTTTACCTATAAGTGATTGTTGCACTGTTGCATTTACATTTTTGCATGTTACTTTTAGCATACAGCCTTTGTAAACAATTGTTACTTAACCAATAAATAAAATAAAAAATAAAAAAAATCACTTCAGGTTGTTTACATCATAAATATTCTTCAAAAACACTTACTATGGGATCATAATTACGGTTCGTCTGTAGAATAATAATCCAGTAACAAAAGTACCACTAACAGTAAAATAATGACAATTTCTATACATTTTTGCGAAATTCCTCCGTGCATAGAGGTGTGCCTCGAAGGTTGCTTGCGACAAACAAGTCAGATGGTAAGACTTGCTAATGAGGTGTCACAACACAACTCTTGAGTCTTGACCACTCAAGGTCGAGGTGTATGGAAGCGTTTGAAAAAATTTACTACTTTGAGATCATTTATCTCAGTTGCGTGGTAGCAGGTGGCGTTCTGTAGTTTATGTATGTATGGTGAGATTTTTTCTTCTTTTATGTCAAACTCAATCAAGGAACTCAGCCCCCACTAGTTGACAGAAGGAAAGCTCAAATTGCGCTACTACACTCGGTTCTCAATCTTCTGCATCTGATCTTTCCCAGCTGGCTTTTTCAGCACTAAAAAGGTGCTTCAGTTCCCGTACACTTTTGTCTTTCATTTGGCATGATCAAAAGTGAATGGGGAATGTACCAAAAATGAGCAAATTCCAGTGGTGGATCAGTTTATAGGATGTCTTACACTGCCCATTTCTCAATTTAGGCTCAAACCTTGGTAAGAATATTAGCCAGTATTTGTAAATAATGTGGTTGAAGTCCGATACAATTTCAGTTGTACGGAAAATATTGATGTATTAGGAATTTTACAACAAAACGAAATGAGTAACATTTGAATAAACAGGATAATAAATAGTATTAATGTTTAGTCACTTCATGACTGTCGTTTTATCATTCACTGCTCATTCAATAAATATGTCAGCTTTTAACTTAAGTTACATGCAAGTACAAGTTTCAAGTGTAGTAAGTAGCTATACTGATATAGCTCTATTTATGTTATATTCATGTCTGAGTTCATGAAAACATGCCTCCTAAAGAACTGTCAAAATGAATTTGCATTGATTAGCTGTAACTCATTCTGCATTGGTGATCGCAATTGTTTTATCATTCAGGTTTCATATAGTCGTATTTTATTCATATAATAATTTTAAACATTATAGCATCGTCTTAATTAAAGTAAGTTTAGGTAGTGTTATGAATCTTTACTGATAATTTATTTTTAAATACGCGTTACGTGATATCTATTTTTAGAATGTACTCGTATTATTGTAGTAACGTTTTATCGAACCGATAACTTATCTGAAACAAATTGGCCAACAGGACGTATTGTTAGTTCTGTTTTTAACTTTTTCCTTTTCAGATAACTTTAAAGTACTGCGTTTTTATGTAAATGGCCGTTATAGTCTTAGCCTTTTAGTTTTTCGTCTCTTTATCGTACCTACCTCCTTTTTTCAAGACCTTGACAGGTCGCGCTTTTGGTAAACAATAATCGTAAAATTGTCTATGGAAATTGTTTTAACCCGCGAAATTCAAATTTTATTAGGTTTTTTCAATTTGCAGCTCAGTGTCAGGTTGTATGTTAATTAAAATGTGATTTGATTCGATTGAATGACTATTATTTTCATGAAATAGTCATTGAATGGGATTAAATGAACTTACAGAGACGTATTGATGATTTTAATGATTATTTTTCTGTAAATTCATACGTGTTACAGTCGCGAATCATATTTTGTTCAACATACAGCGTGATATTGACCTGAAAAACGAAAGAAAATTTGGATTTGGCGGGCTGCCCCGGAGCTTCCACCTTAAAATGAGATGACGGCCGTTGTTCCGATTAATATCATCATTAGACCAATTGGTGACGATATTCTTATGAGTCCTATGTGAGGAACATTGAAGTTTTGTTTGGCTAAATTAATTATTATTTTAAAACTTTAATGCAGTTGTTTTCCTATTATGACTTTATGGAAATGTTATACTGATAATAATTTATTTATTTTAATTAATAATTAACAGTAAGTAGGTACAGTTACAAATAAGGTTTATCTCAATTCGTGACTAAGTTGTTTTTCGATGTTGTAACCTAACCTTGAATTTGAAAATAACTGTAGGTGTAAATTAATTAATAATTCCTAAAAGCTAATTGTTAAGTTTCTATTGTTGTAACGTAGATAAGATCGGTGTATTAATTTATTAAAAGGTTGTTGTGACAATCGAAATTATAATAATTAGCTAACCCACGATTTGTTTTGATTAGTCATTTTACAACTGAACCAATTCGCCAATCCGCCTTGAGCAAGCCTGGTAATCCTTTGGAAGGCAAAGGCCCAGCAGTGGGACAGTAAGGTGGGCTGTTTTAAACAATTTATGTTACAATTAATGGCAGGCAGTCGCTCCATGTAAAATACTGGTATTCAGCTGCAACCGGTTAGACTGGAAGCCGACCCCAACATAGTTGGGAAAAAGTTAGGATGATGATGGCATAATAGCCAAGAATCTCGCTCTCGACAAACACTTTCGGAATGCTCTCGTTAGGCAACTGGATCTGGAAAGGCTGGAAGGCAGAAAGCGGTACTGCTGAACACGGCTTGTACTGTTAGGAGGTCCATTTCTTTCGAGCGCAGACTACCAGACCTTGATTGTTATTCTGGTAGCTATCTAATTCTTGCTCAAGTATCTAATTAATACTTAAACGATGTTTCACAATAATTATAATGAATTTAGTAGCCATTACTATTTCGAACATTAATCCGACATGCAGTTTAGTGACAATTTTGTAATGATTACTAATCTTGATTGACATTACAGGAATGTGTAACCACTGCAATTCAAAGAGATAAAAGTTCGCATACGCACTGATCACCACGCTCGTTTGGTCTCGAAAGTCTGATAATAGTAGACCAGTCTTCCCAAAGCGTATCGTATAAGCCAGTAACAGGGCTGTGGAAGTCAGATAGGCAGTCCTTCCATGTAAAATACTGGCATGTCGACGCGTGATGGCGATTCGAAAAAGAAAACTCATCATTATCATCATCATCTGCCTAGCCTTTTCCCAACTATGTTAGGGTCGACTTCCAGTATAACCGGATGCAGCTGAATACCAGTACTTTACATGGAGCGAAAAAGAAAACTATATTTATTTTTCTCCATAGTTTACTGCTTTTACAAAATATTAGACAAGTTTTGGAATGCAAATGTTTGATGGCAATGGGCTCGCCCCCTATTACATGGGATTTAAATATACCTTGCAACATGTGGGTGTACTATTAGGCCTTACCCTTCGATTATCATTAGCGTGATCTTACGTAATAAACTTATATTATAGATGATATTGAATCACACTGAACAGTCAGTCATCACTCGAGTTCAGTTAGTCGGTCAGTCTGTACTCTCTAATCTTATCAATCGAGCGTCTGATAACTGATAACGTTGTTTACCTACATGATAACCTACTAGTAACGATTGGTAACCGACGCGGTCAGGGAAAACATGTTTATGTTTTACTTAATCAAATACGTAGGAACAATAATAATTAATACTTTGTATGGCGATTCATTTAATAGTTTCATGTTACGACCATTGGTAGCTAGGGGCTAAATTGACTTGAAAGATTGCAAATGGATGCCACTAGCCAAGGATTAAGTTAAATGACGTTCTATTGGAGAGGTTTATATTTAGCATAGCATAAGCATAACCAGCTTATGAATGTTCCCACTGCTGGGATATAAAGTGCGCCAGAATCTACTACGACCCAGTGCGGGTTGGTAGATGTCTCATCATCTCACGTTTAAGCAAATAAATATTATCTTGTCTTATCTTATCTCATCTTTAAGTTTTAGATAGTGCAAAGAAATCTGTCATTGTGTCGACACAATCTGTTATTTTGTCGATTCTTCCGTCAAAGAAATCCTTGTCTACGGTAGTCATGCTACGGGGGCTGGACACGCCGGCTCCCTAGGTCCACCCATAAACCGCTACAGATGTTGATGATCGTAAAAAGCGAGGTTGAGTCAATTAATTTATTAGAAGAGGCTCTGTTGAAATCTAAACGTACCTACTCGTGTATCTTACTTACTAATATTATAAATTCGAAAGTTTGTGAGGATGGATGGATGAATGAATCGATTGATGGATGGATGGATGGATTGATGGATGGATGGATGGATGGATGGATGGATGGATGCATGGATGGGTGGATTGATGCTTGTTTGTTACTCTTTCAAGCGAAAACTACTGAACGGATTTGGATGAAATTTGGCACGTAGATAGTTGATAACCTGGATTACTACATAGGATACTTTTTTACTTTTATCCCGGTAGTATTATCCCTTGGGACAGTTACCGAACGTCACGCGGGCGAATCCGCGGGCAACAGCTAGTTCCTGATAAACCGTAAATAATAATTTACAAAAATCCCCGGTATATGTTTTACTATGACGAAGTTGATTATTACTTAAGTAAGTATATTTTTTATCAAAATACACAATTTGTCCGTTCCTTATCTTTACCAAATGAATACAGCGACCATGAGAGCTAAACGCAATACTGCGGAAAGTGTACAAAAATAAATAAAAGTGCAAAAAAGCCGCGAACAATATGTCAAACTTGTTTGTTGAGTGATATGTTGCTATCCTTTCAGTCAGGTGTCGTACGGTCGTTGAACCCTGATTGAAACTGTTGCGGGATTTAAATGAAAAATGGACGATTACATACAATGTTCTGTGAAACTTTTAGTTTTATAACGGTAGTGTGCAAAATAAAATGTCGGATTGAGAATTGAATTACATTCGTTTTCACTGTTTTAAGTAAAAGCATTTCCATATTTTTTGGAAGACGAAAAGTTAGTGTTATAATAAGAAAAAGAACATCTGATATCTACAAGGTGTAAACGGACCCTTCACGAAGCCGTCAATCAAGCATTCTGTACATCAAACTAAGTAGGCATACGCAAAAATTAATGCTGGGAAACGACTTATATTTTTGGGGTGAAAAATCACGTTTCACGGTTAAACTCAATGTAACGCACTCAATACATTGCCTTGATGAATGCATTGAATAGAAAACGGATCATGGAGGTATTAAAAGTAAAGTTATTACCTTAAAAACTAGTATTTAAAAAAAAAGTTGTGAAAATGTTGGACCTTTGACCTCCAATATCTCTGTAACTAGAAGGTACGGTCCAGATCAGAAAATGATCGCAATGACGGGGAGAACAAGTGCCTTTCGGCTTCGTTAAAGGTCTAGTTACACCCTTTATATGAGAGTGTTTAGAAGATTTTCTGACAAAAATATTTCATGAAATTGTGACGGATATGATGCGTAGTAAGTACGGTATCTACGTATTTAATGATCTAATGTTTATACAGTACATTTGTATTCTTCAATGATTAGTTCACACAGGTAATCTGAAGTATTCATCGTTGATAATAAATTATTGGCCTCTTTGCTACGATAATATTTCAGGAAGTTAATACTTATTAGTTTTACCTGTTCATGACGCAAAAACAACGACGTACTAAGTATTATTATCACAGATAATTTTCTCCGAAATCTATGTAGATAACAAAGACAATGCTATAAGAAAAAGGTAAGGAACAAAAATCAGGCAGAGAAAGAGAGTCAGAAGACTTCAAAAATGAAAAAAGTGGAGACCTATGGAGTTATGTTTATACAAACTTTTATTTAACAGGAATCTCATTCATAGTTACAGCAGCTATGAAATTTGATTCGTTACTAAGTTTTATGCTGCATATCACTTTTAGACGTTCCAAAGATCGATTTCCTAAATACAAGGTGTAAACGGACCCTTCACGAATCCTTCAACTAAGCATTATGTACATCAAACTAAGTAACTCTACGCAAAAAATATTGCTGGGATATGACTTTTTTTTGGAGTGAAAAATCACGTTTACGTGAACCTTAATGTTACGCACTCAAAATATTGTGCTGATGTTTGCATTTAATAGTAAAAGGGTCATGGAGGTATTTAAAGTAAAGTTATAATATTAAAAACCTGGATGAGACTGGCACAGGACCGTGGAGATTGGCACAAGAAAAGAGAGTCCTATACCCAGCAGTGGGTGAGTTCAAGGTGTGGATGATGATGATGACGATATAATATTAAAGACAAGAACTTTAAAATAAAAAGTTGTAACTTTAACCTCCAATATTTCCGTAACTAGACGGTTCCCAGGTACGAAGACTAGGACGGGGAGCGAATAAGTGCCTTTCGGCTTCGTTTACACCCATTATTCCGTAGCCTAACTGTTGGTTTACATAATAATGAAGTTCGATATAAAATGACTATGATATAATATTTGCATGAACCCCAGAAGGACGTATCTACCCTGGATGTTTATGCACGTGATATGTTTGTTTAAACACCGTATTAGTCCCTAATGGCGCAGGATTTCCTGACGGGTTTTGATTACAAACAGTTCCATTACTGGTATTATCTTCCTGTATTAGGGAAGGAGCAGAATCTATAACACATATTTATAACTGTGTCAAAGTCAATTGTAAACCACTACATACATATTTAAGGAGACCAGCCCCCGTAGCATGACCACCGTAGACAAGGATTTAGGCAGATAGTGCAAAGAAATCTGTCATTGTGTCGACACAATCTGTCATTTTGTCGATTCTTTCGTCAAAGAAATCCTTGTCTACGGTTGTCATGCTACGGGGGCAGATAAACGATTCCAAAAGTTATCACCAGTCATTTTTTTAAGTACATCTGTGTTGTAACAAGAAAAATATTTCTTAAAAACCAGCCAATTGTGAATCGGACTCGCTCATGAAGGGTTCCATACCATCGTAGTAGAAAAATAAATAAAATTAAAAGGGGCTTTTCATTTTTTTTATTATTTGTTGTTATAGCGGCAACAGAAATACACATTCTGTGAAAATTTTAAGTGTCTATCTATTACGGATCGTGAGATACAGCCCGCTGACAGACAGACGGACGGACGGACAGCGGAGGCTTAGTAATATTAGTAAATTAGTCCGTTGGTTACCCTACGGGTAGGTACAGGACCCTAATAAAAAAAAGTCTGAGCACTCACAGTCACTTGACGGCACGGTTGGCGCAGTGGCTGAGCGATTGACTGCTGCGCTTCGTGTCGCGGGTTCGATTCCCGCACGGAACAAATATTTGTATGGCCTACAAATAGTTGTTCCGGGTCTGGCTGTTTGTGTATGTGAATTTAAATGTTTGTAAACGCACCCACGATACAGGAGAAATTCCTAGTGTGGCGCAAAAAAAAGGCTACTTGGACATAATTATGTACCTTAGTAGGTAGCTATTATGTAAAATGTATGTCATGTCATCAGTCAAACTAGTACCTATGTATGTCCGAAATCAAGTCATAATTTTCGGAACAAAACTACAATTTTCGTAATGTTTATTTCCAAATCAAGAGTTGAAAATAACTAGCGAATGGTTTGATAACCGCAGAAATGCAATCAGCTACGTTCAAAATATATTTATACGAATGACGTAAAGAAACTATTGAACTTTAATATTACTACACTACACTACAAATAAATATTACTCCACAATAATTCTCAGAACTAACAAACAGGTAAAAACACCTAATTTATTCAGAAATCAATACTCATTTACACTAAAGGACACCCAAATGGATGCCTTCACATCATTTCTGTGATGAAATTTCAACTCTCGGCTTAGCGCCGTAAGATGAGAATTCAACAACAGGCTGTTATTTAGTTCGTATTCACTTAGTGTAGGAGAAAACGAGCATTCGTTGTAAAAACAAGTAAAGTCATCACACTTTATCTATAACTAATCTAATGAAAATAGCTGTCAACCAAATTCTTTTGTATTAAGCCTATCGATAAGCTTGTAACGATGTGTCGTAGCTCTATTGGTTTGTAATAAAATAATTATGTTAATTCACATTGTCGCGCCTCTGGTATTATCATAATCTTTGATACTAAGAAGACAAATTACTTCCTGTCAACTTTTTCACATAAGTTGGCGCCAAAAATATCTTGTAAAACAAAGTTAACAATTTAGTAGCGATGTTTGAGTATGTAAGTAGTTCGAATACTTAGATATTTTTAGTTTTACACCCCCTCTTTTTGCTAAGTTTTCAAATAAATTGTCAAATACTTAATTATTCAATGTAAAATACTTGACTAAACCCAGTACTAAAACCTACGTACTATAAATGCGACAGTAGGTAAATCAGTGTAGGTAACGACTAAATGGATTGCATTGTCTCCTGTTCAGGATCATTTCATACCAAGTGGGCGTTTCCTTGGGCTAAAGTTCAGTAGGAAAGTTGATTTAAATACACAAACACGCGCAAAGTAAAATTAAAAATTCAGGAAAAAAACTCACCCTGCACAAAGCAACGCCCGTATCCAGCCTATCCAAGAAATTATCAGCCGTGATCCTGAGTTCCGGGTAGAGGACTGTCAGCCACTCAGCCAGGTCCTCCTTCATCGCGTACAGGTACTCCTCTGAGGACTTGAAGGGCCTGAAGGGCCGGGCCTCCAGGAGGACAGCGCCTGCGCTCGCCATTGTGGAAGTATTGTAGGCTTAGATGGACATTACTGGTCTGGAACAAGAGAGGATTTCATTTAGTTGGATGTGTCAAAACAAGAAGATAAGATTTTGATCTGTAGTTCCAAAGATTACCCTCTACATACAAACTTACAAACAAATGTTAACAATATTCTCTTTAAAGTATTATAGATCATAATTAAATAAACTTATACCAAACTAAGGCATTTGTTTAATATTAAATGGTAACATAGATAAATTATTTATACAAATTGACACGAAAACAAAACGAAAAAAAAATGTTTCAAGTGCCTCGTTAATTAATCTTAATGGTTATAGTGTTAGTTGGTGCCTACTACTGAAAAACTAACGACCTCGGGTTCAGTGTATGGCAATCAATGATCGTACTGTCGATGTCGTCAAATCGTGCTTCAAGTCAATAAAATTTAAGATAACTATCCCACAAATGGCTCCCTCAATCAAAAGTGCCCATAAAGATATAACCTGTTAACCCCTGACCATAAACAAACACACATTTTTTATCCCAATTACAGATTTCGTAACTACTACATAACTATGATAAATGCTCTAAATGCCAGCTCATTCGGACATGATTCCCAATTTAGCAAGACCTGTCAAAGTGGCGCCACTTGCGCTGTCAAACGTCAAATCCAGTATATTTCACATTAGTTCCGTATTCAGCCGCCTGTCATGACACTAGTGATGTGTTGTTTAAATACTATATCCTTGGTTGTCGTGGAATGATTTGACAGGCAACAGGCAATTGTTTACAATTAGCCAGGCGACTCAATTTGATCCTGTCACGAATTTGACTTGTCTAGACGAATGAACAAAAAGAGTGATTATGACTTTGATGTGACTTGCAAGCATTAATCTTTGTGAAGTTAATTGAAATGGCTTGTGATTTTTTGTCATTGACCTTTTTGATGATGTCTTTTAGAAGGGTCAATTGCAGCGTCACGTGAATGAAAAAATGCGGGACCTATAGAAATATATAAATAATATTGCGATCGAAAAGGGAATTAAATTAATAACTTGGACTGCAGAATACAGGATAAGACTACAACATGAATTTTACTCAGATCGGAAAAGTGGATTTATTTTATATTGAATGAACTTGACCAAAATGAATAATGATACGATTTACAGTTTCTAATAACTACAAATAGCCTTCTTATGCCTGTTTATAAGAAATTAATTAATTTTAATGTTAATCTAGGTGCTAAAAACTAAGCTCTTGATGAGTTTTTACGAGCAAAAAAAACTTATTGGTAATATCGTATATACTTTTGATCCGATCCGATATTTATAAGTAGAAATTAATGCATAATTTATTATGTTGATTGATGATATTTCTGATGACATTCAAATCTAATTCAGATTACTACTAGCTTCCATTATTATTCCACAGTTTTAGCAAGCAAGCCCTGAAATGTGACCGTGTATCGGCAAGCGAATCCCCCCATCCCTCACGACCACCCAGACATACGACCTAAAAAAGGTGACTGGCAGTCTGGCACAGACTGGATGCTGATTGGGTGTGATGGCGCCGCTTGGGAGAGAGCTAGGCCCAGCAATAGAATGTGACAGGCCGCGTTGTACGATTGCCAGGAAATATTGACTCAGATTCACTATTGTTTGACCATTAGTTATTTCGTTACTCTTTAACAAACAAAACGCAACATAGAAGTGTTTATAACATCCTCCATTACTAGCCAGTAACACGACCATCTGTTACAACTACAGTGGTGTATAATAGTGGTGAGTAGTGGTGATCGATCACCATCACTCATGTGTACACAGTGGTGCAGTGGTGACACAGTTCATTTACCCACACGCTCGGACGCACTCCGCGGCTCAGTGCTTGCTTTCGCGGGTTCCACTCCCGAGCCGAGTAAATACTAGTTCGGACTGTGTCTGTTATTTAGTGCTTGTAAAATTCTATGACTGTTTCGATGGCTTTTGTGGTGGTACTGCTCTATTTGATGGTATTTTAAGGGTAGTCATCACGGGTAATATCTTTCGGTTGGCACGGAGCATTGCTGTATTCTGAACACTATGGTAAGCCCTCAGTGTAAAGCAGATAGGTACCACCACCACTATACGGAGACCTGGAGGTTTTTTTTAATATTGCCATCTTGTTATCTTTCTTTTGGAAGGCTAGGATAAGGAATCCTGAGAAAAAGACTGGGATTCAGCACTTTTTCAATGATAAAATTACATAATACGGTCCCAAAACGCCGGCCCTTTACCACATTGTAGTGTCAAGCTCAGGAGATGAAGTGGCGCAACAAACTCCTCAGCAAAAAAATTACAAGTATAATCACAAGGCAACGTGCGATATTTGTCTTAGGTTAAATCATAAATATTGTGGTGTTTGCCAACGAGGATTCTCAAAGGCGCTGTGTCCGATTTTTCACTCGCTTCCTATTATTTCTATCCACCGGCCTAGGCGCCAGCCAGTCTAGCCACATACACACAACCCTTACTGCCACCACCTCATCAATACTCATCATCACACATAATCGTTACATGCGCATATCTCACGGCTCATTAGGTAACAGCAGAACACTATAATTCTGTGAAAACTGTGATTAACAGACCGTTGACGATCAAATGTATTGATAATAATCGATTATGTTGAATCTTGATCAGTCTGGTGCTTTTCAATTAAAAGAGACGCGACTGCACGATGCACTCTTGTCAGTTTAGTTTTATGTTTTTTTTGCGGATTGACTAAGCTCTTCATATGCTTTAAAATGAAATCTAATGAGTATTAAAATAAATACTTTTATCGAAGTCGGAAGCACAGTTAGATATTATTACCGTGCCGGAAGGTACTTGCTCTCTCCGTCATTGCAATCATTTTCTAAGTGAAAAAGCTTTCAGCATTTGATAGGTATTTGGTCCTTCTTAATAAGGCTTATAGTTAGAGATCGGATATTCGAATGCATATTTACCTAAAGTTTTGAGTGTTGACTAGTACGGAGTGAGAGTCTGAGTATCAAAATAATCATAGTTATTGAATATTCAGCACCAAAATTTTAATTCAGTTACTTAGTAACAAAATTTTAAAATGAAAGCAATTTTTTACGTGATCCACAAATTTTTTGCCCAGTTCTAAACAGAATACAAATATTTATTATTCTTAGGAATACTACATTTTATACACTACTTAAGTTTTTATGAAATCCCACAAATCGGGAAAAAATATATTAAGGAAGAAGAAGTGTGGAAGTGTGTGAAGTGTGTGTGGTGTGTGTGTTGTGTGGTGTGTGTGTGTGTGGAGTGTGGTGTGTGTGTGTGTATGTGTGTGTGTGGTGTGTGTGTGTGTGGTGTGGAAGTCGCTTCCACACTTTTGTACCCTTTGCGACAAAAAAATGTAATTTAGGTAAATATGCATCCGAATATCCGATCCCTAGTTATAATATAAGCCACGCGTTACTTTATTGTCACAAGAAATAGCTCCACCATGAATGACGCGAACAAATTCCTCGTCGCGCCTATACGACTGCCTAGTGCCTAGGTCACGTCACTGACATCTAGATATCTAGGTTAACTACACAGGATTACTAACACCTGAATAGTTCGCGTTCTTACATGATGATGGGCGCTTTTGATGGGCCTATTCTGAGGTATCTACGTGTATTAGATTAATAAGAATTAAACTGACTTGAGTTTGATTTTACTGGATGCGAGTAGCACGGGACCGGTCAATGTGGCGACACTTGGGGGAGGCCTATGTCCAGCAGTGAACGTCTTTCGGCTGAAATGATGATGATGATGATGAGTTTGATTTTTGGGTCGAGATAACAAAGATAAAGGATAGATTTTCGGATGTTTTCTTTGAAACCTACTGGAGTAATCAAAGCTGGTGGTTTACCATGACGTCTTCAAGTAGAAGAAATTCCAGTATGGGAAATAGATGGCGCTAGACAACCTATATTGCTCTGTCTCTTTCCCACACTGGAATTACTCCTAAGATTTTAAACTATCATGGTCACTAACATTATTACTTAACATGGTAAATATCCCGTTTCCTGTCTAAGTAATAATGGAATTACTCCTGCTTTAAGACATCATAGTTATCCCCCTGATCACTGATCAGGCTTTCGGTTTGGGGTTAGGCCGGGTATTGGACATTATTTCATTGTTTCCAGCAGCCTGTCCTGACATCGGTCAAATATCAACTGGAAAACCGTTAAAATATTGAGTAGACTTACGATTTTAAAATTGAACAAGATTTCTAGATTATCTACTCCGTATGTGGCATCATAAATACACTTTTCTAAAACACACAAAAATATTTACATACACAAAATGCTTGACAGATGTTCTCATACATTTTTTTTCTCGTCAAACTTCAAGACGCCCATAAATTTTAAAAGGAGGCCAAAAAAACAATTGTTTCTAAACGAAAACAATGCCCGATGAGCATGCACGTGTGTTCAAACATCGCGGTAGGGTCAGCAGCGCAAGACAATGGCAGATCCGACGGGTTGCGCAAGAGCACGCTCTGGTGACTTCCGTTGTCGCCGCGCTGTAGTGATAGCAGAAAAAGTCTCTCAAGTGGTTTTGATTTTTTAAGAAATAGGTAATTTAAAAAAATAATTATATGGATACTACTATCGTTATTGTGTGAGGGAGAATATTTAATTAATCCTTTGTATATATATAATTAAACAATGGATTTAAAAAATACTCGATTTTTCAGGAACGTATTTGGTAAGTAATATAAAGATAAATGGGTGATAATCACTGAATAATGATGTAGCATTTTGTAATAGTTATTGCGCGTAATATAGTGATATATTATTTTAATCGGTCAGCCGTAGTTCTTTTACGACATCAATTTAAAACCAATAAAGTTGATAACAAACACCGTTTCGCAAAGAAGCCAAAAAAATGGTCATGACCGGAAAAACATTTTATGAAATTGTGCGATATATTGCTTTGGATCTGGGAGTAGATGATTTTATATTATTTAAATAAGTGCCTATTTGCAACGTAAATACCAACATCCATCTCAAAGGTTAAATCTCGAATATTTTGCGAACTATACAGCAGTTTGAATATAATTTGTAACCACACCGTTGATTGTTCTGCTACCACTACAGTTAGTAGGCTAATCTGTTTACAGCGCATCACACGCGTCGCCGCAATATTTATTTCGAGTTCACCACTCAACGCATTTCGTATGACAACATTATATTTTTGGAGCTTGACTTACAGGTTGAACTGAAGTTTCCGTAATTTTAATATTATAACGACAACTAGAAGAGAATTTTATTGAACAGCACGCGTAGCATGACCACCGTAGAAACGGAAGATTCGACAAAATGACAGATCAACAAAAGAAATGTCATTTTGTCGATTCTTCCGTCGACAGGAACACTCATCGGAAGCAAAGCTTTCTAGAACGAATTGCGAAATTTATTTGAGCGAAAAAGACGCTGACTCAAATAATAAATGACGCGATTTTAATTTGAGTGTGGTGAAGACGACTAGACACCTGTTGCCAGCTGCCACCCCGAAATGTTATTAAAAGTCTTAGATGGTGTCTTGTTATCTGGTTTTTTGAACAAGCTGCTGGTAATTGCTTTCAAATCACTTCTTATTTTTGACCAACTTTAAAAAAAAGGAGGAGGTTATGTATTCGGTCAACATCTCTTTTCATGTATGTATACCAATTTCTCGGTGATTACTGGTCCGATTTAAGTGATTTTTTGTTTATTTGGTAGAGGAAGCTTGCGCGGTGGTTTCATATAATTTTTTTTTTAACTTTGGTTCGGTACCTTATGACTGAGTTATCCTGTACAACATCTATTTTTTCTACTTCGTCTGTGTTATAGTTACAATATAAAATTGATACTTGACGAAGATTTATGTGAGATGCCACAACTAAAATGGCTAAAACAAAAACGAGTTTTTTTTGGAAGCCAGTTATTTTTTTTTTTGCGAATAGGTTTTTAATAACAATGACTATCAACAAGATTGACATTTAAGAGCTTTTCGACAGCTTATGTCAATTGAAGTACAGTTTTGACTTTCCCATCAACGATACAGCTGACAGTCACTTTGTCCAGGCCCATTCAATTACAAGTAACACAAAGCTGGACCACAGACGTTTAAGTGAATGCCAATGCTTCCTTGTTTACCGTTAGTGTTAACTCCTAGGGCATGTGACGTAGCCTTGTACCACGGAAGTGGTACGACCTCGCACACACAAGATAAATTGATAGCGACGATTATCGATGTGTAATTGACGATATATGTCGCTTATGTGACAATTTGAGAGAGATATGTTGCAAAAAAAACTCAGTGTTACGGTGTACCAACTTGCACTGAGCCAGCGTGGTAGATTATAGCCCATTCCCTCTTTTCGAGAGGAGGCCTGTGTCCCAGCAGTGGGAACATCATAGGCTGATTATGATTATATGATGACGATTCTTTAAGATGCCAAAGAAATCAGGGCCATCCAAAAGCGTGTTGGATTGACGATATCGTCTAAGTCGCGGGAAACACTGGATGCACGGAACTAGGAATTGTGGCAGAAGAAAATGGAGGCCTATGCCCAACAGTGGGAGATTCCGGGGTGAAATGATGATGATAATGAATGTAGAAGTTCTAGATATTCATAATGATGAAAACAGTGGACTGCTATAGGCTGATGCTGATAATGACAACATCATTACAAATGCTGATCATAGACTTATGACCACTGTGATGAAAGGCAAAATTGTATTGTGGGTGACTAGATTACTGAGATAACGACTGAAAGAGAAGTAGGGCAGGAGAAGATATACCCCAAATATATTGGAATAAAGGCAGAAGAATGAAAATGATACTTCTTTTAGAAGCTAAAACTGATGAACAGAGTGAAAGTAAAGAATCACTAGTCCACAATTAGATTTAAGAACCCGCCACCATTTCCTTTCTGGGTGTTCCCTTCATTATTGATACGGATGAACGATGAATTTATTACTAACACTAAAAACCACAGATCTATCTCCCAAACGACTATAGGTACTAATTGACTAACGAGGAATTTTCGGTAATTATAAATGATTCACTGTTGCCACATAAATAAAAGTGATTTATAGTTGATTTACTTATCTATATCTACATAGTGTTATTCTGGAGTTCTCGGTAAGAATTATTAGTCAACCGAGACAAATGGGTTGGGTTTTATGTCACATTGATACTGACGTCTTTCTTTTTATCTGTTTTATCTTTCGCATCTTATAATATTCTGTTCTTATTGTTGACATCTAGTTTGGATTCTCCAGCATCCAGTGTCCCCCCTTTTAATTTTATTCTCATGTCCGCTAACTACCCAAGTCCTGCCTTGTCATCAGCATTCTCATGTCTTTATCTCAATTTTCGTAGCATGTTATCTTCTTCTTTACATTGCTATTAATCGACTTGTCAGTGGTAGGCACCTCCTTTCTAGCCATTTTATCTTTCAGAGCACAGTCCGTATTACTATTAATTTCGATCTTTTTATTGTAATTCAGAGGAATTGAACACGGAACTGAAAACGACATGACCACGATTAAAACAACAGTAGAACATGAAGCCACAACTCATTTCTCAAACAGCAGCATAGAAAATAATCTTGAAAACACAAGACATCATAAAAATATCGATAACATTAAACGAGCATGAAGTGAAAATAATACGATAGTAATGTACAAATAACAATGCCTTTCTACCGTGGAGGAAGATAAGAGCTATCGGTTCGATACCGAGTTTTATATCGATAACAAGGAGAAGTCATAAAAACCTTTCACGGTATTTTGTAAAGAAGAATGGAAGTCTTGTAAGAAGAATAGAATAAAATCGTTTCGTCAATGAAACTGCAGAGTGAATGCATAACACACACAATGTCAATACCTTTCGTTTAGGCCATTTGACAATATTAATTATGTTACTGAAGTTATCAAACAATAGGAATTTTCAAACATAATATGCAATGGCTTTGGAATTTCCTTCAAAATTCTTCGGATTGTGATAGGAAGTGTGTTACGCAATTGGGATGCTGTTCCTTAAATTGACACAATTGCCTAAGTAACGATGGTAAACGCTTTATTTCATTGATATTGATTGTGTTTGTCAACATCATTGAAAGTAAAGTCACCAAAAAAATCAACATGATGTTAAATAAAAAATTGTGATCTCAGTTTTGTATAAAAATGCGGACATGTAAAAATAAACATTTGCCAAAACGCGATTTTTATAACGGTCCATCAATTTCTGCGAATAAAATCATACATTTTGCCCAAAAAACCGGAAAGCGTAGATTTTTCGGTTCAGTAAATTCGTAATTGCTTAGTTCTATAGCACAGGTTACGTGTAGGTGAAGGATTTTAGTCGTAATGTACCAAAATTATAGGATTTTTGGTTAATTGTTTTTAGATTTTATTTAATAATTGGTGATGTCAGTGCTGGGAATAACGTTTTAAATTGTCAGTGCTTATAGTAAACCTTGGACCAATCAGGGTAATGGTGGTTTTTAGCACATGTAACTGTTATTCAAAATATCGGCAGTATAATAACATAGTCGACCCTAATTTACATATACGTTTTGCTAATAGTTCACACTCATAAAAATCTGATGTAGGTGAGCTCCACAAATAATTTATTTCACAGATTTGTGTGATTTCCATGAATGACCAAGGTTGGACCATCAATAAATCTATGTATTTAAAAAGCAAAGTTAATTCTTTATTCAATAAACTTAATCTGAATGCGACAAATAGTCCTTTAAACACTAGGCCAAACGTACTCCGTTTCAATGAAGCAAACATAAAGTAGCAAGCGTAACATATGTGCGTATTCCCTTCCATCTTTTAAATGTAGGACAAATTAGCATCTTAATCTTTGAGAACTAAACTCCCACGCGTAGTATTATAAATA
This sequence comes from Noctua fimbriata, assembly GCA_905163415.1. Taxonomy (NCBI): domain Eukaryota; kingdom Metazoa; phylum Arthropoda; class Insecta; order Lepidoptera; family Noctuidae; genus Noctua; species Noctua fimbriata. The sequence continues at coordinate 1,130,003 of LR990934.1, forward strand.
TAGCACCCAAAGCCCTGAGAAGTAGCTTGTTAACATAAACAATGATTCTGCAAACTAGTATATTGATTCAAATAGTCATTTGGCTAATTCTGCCAAAAAGTGGGTCCAGTGCGAGTCACTGACAAATTGTACAGACGCTAGCACATCAAGCTACCCGAAACTGTCAAATTTTCCCAATCAACCTTGAACCTAATGCTTAACCGATAAAATTGAAAACTCAGTAAAGAAATTTGACAGATTGATGTGTTGGCGTCTGTACTAGGTTGCGCACTTCAACTTCTATGAATGAAAGAAAGAAAAAAAAATAGCACCGATATGATAGGCAGACCAGCAGCCAGCAGGATGGATGATATTCAGAAGATCACGGATAAGACCTGGTTGAGACTAGTGCACCCCGGGGAAGAATGGCACCAAAGGAAGGTGGGCCATACTCAATTGTGGGTGGAACAAGGCTGCCAAAGAAAATTGGAATTAAAACTCGGATTAAGCGTTCACAATGCACAAAAGCTTTAAAACGACCAAAAAACTTTTAACGCGGAACATGTCAACGACATTTACTAAAATGTAACATTCTGGACACGTAGACCGCCATATACTCTTAAAATAACACATGAGAGTCTTAATGCTCGCCTTTGAATACCAAAGGAAGCGACATTCGAGATATTTCAGTACGCATACCACATGAACTTGTTGCTTTTTTCTTATTTTTAATTATTTAACATCTGCCCTGTTTTATCAGCAGTCTGACCAGACTTAAGTATTTGTAAAGACACCGCTTCATTAAAGGCCGTTTGTGTTTCTTTTAGGACTTGATTCTGGGAAGTGGTTAGAATTTTGTTGGGCGAAATGAATTCTGTCTTTAGTTGCGTTTGCTATAGACAGTATTGCCAATCGTATAGCTTTATCAGTTAGGAATTTGACTAGAAGATTGGATGCTGATTCAGTTCATTAAGCTAGGTGTTACTATTGTTTTGAGCTGGTAGATGTTACTGAAGACAAACTCGTCCTTTTTTTACAGTGTCTTGTCTTGATTCAAAAGCAGCTGTATTCAGTAGATGAATTAAATATTTTTGCACACTGAAAATTTCCGTTACCCACCATCATCATCATCTGCCTAGCCATTTCTCAACTATGTTGGAGTTGACTTCCAGTCTTACCGAATGCAGTTCAGTGCAGTTTTTGCACTTTTGTTACCGATTCATTGATAAATTAATCGAATTATACGCCTTTTACATCTGCAGGAGTAATTTACATACAAATGGTAAAAGGCTCTAAATAGATTGAAAAACCAGTTTTGAAACGCATGTCAAATGAGTTTTATGGTCTTAATAAAAATAGTTTTTATTATTCTCGTTTTCCTTAATAAATAATAATAACATTTAGAGCCGAAAACGATATAACGTTCATATCGAAATGCCACGTTATTTAAATAATACAGTAGTTTTGTTTTGGTTATAAAATTATTATTAGGTATTGATATTTTTCATCTGACCGTACTAGCGTAAAAACTCATTTTGATTTATGAGGTAGGTAGGTATCAAGTGGTAGTATTGTCATTGGACATTTTATTAAATTATTTCGAATTTTGATTTATAAGTCTCAGTCTTATTTTGTATTAAGTTACTCAAGTATTTTGTATTAAGTTAAGTATATTGTATAAATATTTTGGCTTTTTTTTAAGATGCTTTTAATAAAAACAGTTATCATAAGTTGCATAATTTTTTTGACAAAGTTTCTGGTTTTAGCTTATATTTTTCTAGAAAATTGATAGCATTTGTACTAATCACCCTCAACACAAGTTGTTACTACCATCACCATCGTACTATTACAAATAAGTCCCTAAGTATTTGTGAAATTATGACATAAATCCCAAGACTGCATTATGGCAGCCCACTGGGACATGGATGTTTACTGTCCAAGCGTTCATTTATCGACACTCGATGATAATGTCGCAGTACGTCACTACACGCATTATTATCGATAAGAAACTATCGATAAATAAATAGGTATGTGTAGTATAAAACTGTCCAATTGTATTTAAGTAGATTATCGGTTTTTAAGATAACGATAATATTTTTAGACGTCATTGGTTTTTGATAAAATTCTGATACATCACCATTTGAAAGGCATTGCAATTGCATTATACCGGACTTTACTGATATTACATATTTTATTGTTATAATCGTACTATTTATGCTACTTGCTTTGTGATTATTCTTCGTAAGGGTTTACCGAACAACCGATGTACTTTTTTTATTATGAAATATGATTTAGCAACGCATTTATGTTAAATAGTAATGAGTGAATTAACCTTTTTAAGATGTATTTATTCTAGAAATCAATTAAAGTTGCCGAACCGTGATCTTCAATAAGTCATAAAAAAATCTAATTAGAATTTACAAACTAATTAACACTCAATTTAAACATTCAATGTAATTAATTAAAACTCAAACTGTATCCTTTTTTGCAGACGCTACTAACAAAAGAAAAAGGTCCTGTTCATACAAACTAATAAAATAATCCATAGACCACAATAAAAAAAAACCGTTACCTATCCAACGAACAAAAAAAAACAAACCTTAACAGAAAAAAAAACCTCGCCTCGTCCAAGTCGTCACACCACTATTATTTTTACAACAAAATCCTTTTTTCGCCAAAAAAAAAACTAAAAACACTACACAGGTTTTTTATCGAATTGATCGCGGGCTGCGCTGTGCTATCGATGCGTCGATAGGCCGCGAGCGACGCGTCTTGTTTCCACGGGGGTGGCGGATAGACTGACGCTTGGCGCATCGCCGCGCGCGTTCTTCGCTGCGCAGACGCACCGTACCGACAGCAACGCAACCTTGAATGCAATTTCGAGATTTATCTTAATTTGTTCCTTTTGAGAATTATGCTTATGACAATTATTTAGTCTGAGTATTTAGATGGTCGTTGGTAATGTGGCTTTTGTAGTTATCAAATACAAATAAATTTTGTTTTCAGCCTTAGTAAGCTTGTATATATAATTCGCACAGATTATAAGTAAGATAGTAAACACTCCCTTCTTCGTAAATAAGATAAAAATAATAATTGATTCTTAAAGTGATTCTTTAAGTGGTTTTTTTATAATGAATTTTATTTATAATATTTTAGTGTTGTATATAAATTTCTAATGTAATTTCGTAATGTTTTAATTTTAAATAATTATGCATTTAATTTGGGATTTGATGCCTTAGTGAATATTTAAATAAATATAAACATGATTTATTTAATTTTAAAATTCAGAAATGGTTACTTAAACTTCAAGGTTTTTTGATTTGGTTTTCGTCTTATTCAAATATCTGTCCATGCCATGTACTCATACAGTGTTTATTTATCTCATGTGTTTACTTACGCACCATTGATAAAACAACATGTGAGAACATGCCCCCTTGCCCTAATGCACAAAGATAAGAGGTTGATAAACTCTGTGATAAGAGTATCACTCAAATACATGAACATAAAATACAACAGGAAGATAATAGGAAAGCTATAAGTTTTTGTTATGATAAAAAAAAATACAGGGTGTAAACCGACTCTTCAAGAAGCCGTCCACCAAGCATTATGTACTTCAAACTAAGTAACTTTACGCTAAAATTATTGTTAAGAAACGACTTTTTTTTTTGGGGTGAAAAGTCACGTTTTAGGGTAGGACTCAATATATAACGCACTAAAAACATCGTGCTGATGCCGGATTGAATAGTACGGGGGTCGTGGAGGTGTTTAAATTATCCTTATTTTCTTAAATTAAAAAGAAATTTAAAAAAAAAAGAAAATTGTGAAAAAGTTTTAATTTTGGCCCGTAATGTCTCCGTAACTAGAAGGTTCCTAGGTATGGTCTAGAACAAAAAATGATCGCAACGATGGGTAGATCAAGGGCCTTTCGGCTTCGTTAAGGGTCTTGTAACACCCTTTATAACGATGAGCTTATTCACAAAGAGCTCTTTTCCATACTTCTACAGTCGCCTTTTACGATTCCCCTATGCCGGTGGTCTGGCCTGTCCCGAGAACGCACGGTCTACAAACTCGCTAACTACAACAGTACGCATTTTCTAGTAATTTCTACGGTTCTGCTAAAACATATAACCGTAAGATTTCCTTTTCCCAGCGAACGCTTTTCCCCGGTGACGCGACAAATTGAAAACAATAACACGGCATGACTTTCCCGAAAGTAAGCGGTGGTTAGACGGATAGCGTAGCGGAAATCTTCCATAATACTAATATTGAGCTCAGATATTAAATCGTTTTTGAATGGTTTGCTATATGGTACTGTTCCTGTTAGCCTGTGTCATCCCAACGCTGGGCAAAGGCCTCCCATATGACCTCCAAATCTTTCGATCCAGAGTCAATATGGACCACTAGGCGTTGGTTCTATCCAGCTCCTCCCACCTCCTGCGATATATACGTGTGGGAAATAAAAAAATACCTGTCATTGTTGAGTAAGTTACTTAACTTTGGGTCCCGGAAAATTCATTGGTCTCACTCGGCCCTGAAACTACGAGCGACTCGAGTGAGGCAATGTCATTTTTAGCGTTCCATGCCCGAAGGGTAAGCAACGGGACCCTATTACAAAGCCTCCGAACGACGAATGTGTACTTCTGTTGCCGCTATAACAACAAATAATAAAATAAATTACAAATTAAAGGGCCCAACTACGACGTCGCTGAAAGCTTCAGGCGCGAATCCAACTCACACTTGGTCGGTTTTTTTCTGCTGACCATACATTTTAATTTCATCAATGGAGATACTCTGCTGAAAGTGTTTAATAAGTACTTCTAAGGACTAATCAGATGATGACGTGCACATCAGAAGAAGACATGACATAAGATAATAACATTATGTACTTAGCATTGCATTTACAACTTATAGGATTATGAAGCGGTGCTATGATCTCCTGCTTGTTATGGACGCCATCGACCGGCAATAACATCAATATACGAAGACTAGCTTTTGCGCGCGCATTTTCTTCCGATATTGTCTGAAATTATTCCACGGGATCATTTTGAATACAGCTTATGACAATCTGGGATAATGTAGCTTCCCATTAGTGGATGAATTTTCTGAATCGGATCAGTTAAGTAGTTCCGAAGATTAGACCCTATATACTAACTTTCAAACATACGAACTTTACTTGTTTACGATATTAGTATAGATGAGTACGGAGCGGTACTATAATCTGCTACTTGGTATGGAAGCTATCGACAGGCAGTAACATCAATAAACTACATAAATTACGACAAGATACTACTCACAATAATCATGCAAATAATTATAACCGCTTAACATTCTGCCGTGCACCTTGATCCTAAGATCATGTGCATCTTATGTGTGCATGGCAAATGTATAGACGCCCAGCACATCAAGCTACCCAAAACTGTCAAATTTTCCCAATCAACCTTGAACCTAATGCTTTAGCGATAAAGTTGAAAATCTAAGTTTGTTAGACTGTAGTAGCTTGTGTTATATGCAGGCGTCTGTACTAGGAGTCAAAGAATTAATTAACAAGTCTCGCACAGGTGTGAGTTACCAACTGGTAGTTTTGTAGTATGTAATGGAAGGTTAAATGTTTGCCTTGCAGCTGATCCTTGTTCATAAACTCACTATGTGAGGGTCAAAATTACAAAAGAGTGTAAAAAAATCCTCATCCTCCATTGGAAAGAGAAGATCCAACGGACAGACAGGTGTGTTTTCTGGCGGACTACAGACTGTGCGCCCCACACAATGTCCACCCTTTTCCTGATATGCAGGTCCAGTTGAGAACCAGCGTCGGGCTCTAGCTGCTCGGCATTTTTCTGAACTGGGCCTATTTGGCGCAGCTGTGAGACACACAATATTGGGGTCCATATTGGCTCACCTAAAGTTCTTTACCCGAAATTGTTCTTCCTAATGATTTGTAATCCGAATGATCACTCTTCCTAAAATTTTTCATCCTAAAGTTTTCATTCATACTATTTGTAGTGCTACCGGCGATGTTCATAACACTCATGTTTCCGAAAATTGTAATTAATAATATCATTAATGTAAATATATTTAAACTCCTACTGTTTTTTATCATAACGCTTTTATCCCTAAACATAATTACCATAATATTTTAGTTTAGAATTATTAAAAGTCGTTTCACTGATTTTTGTCTTAAATGAATGAAATTCAGGTCTTGGGGGCACTATGAAAAAAATACTTAGAAAAATTTCGCGACCAATTTCGAGGTAGCGCTCGCCGGCCGCTAGCGCGGCACCGCTCGCTTCGCTCGCTCGGCTCGCGCGTACTTGGTCACAGTTTTAACCTAACCTAACCTATGGATCCCACATCGTTTTTACGACAAACGGTTAGTCGGAGACAAAAACACCAAGACACTTTTAGCCTTATATTTAGGTGTTTTATACGATAGAATCGAGAAAATAAACGATTTGCAAAAATAACACTTTTTTGGAAAATAAAGTTACGCAAAATTAATATATATAATACTGATTATTATGAATAAAAAGAAATCTAAACAAAAAAGATATGACTTTGAATAATAGTGTAAAAGATGGTTATGTTGAGAAAATATAGGAAAAAGAATAAAAGTATAATAGATGTTTATTGCTACTGACATTATGAAGTTGAATGCTTCGGATTTATGAACATTAGAGACAGAGTAGTTAGGAATTGTGATTGTTAGGATGAAAAATGTTAGGAAGAACATTTTCGGATTTCCAATTATCGGAGTTGAAAATTTAGGTGAACTTTGGCGCACCCACAATATTGCGATATTTTTTTGTTTAGATTGAAGTTTTTTATTTCATACTGTGTGCACTTGTGGCATGTGCCAAATAAACATGTTTTCTTTATTTTTTTCATACCTTATTACAAGGAATGAGCGGCTTTGGTTTAAACTTAAAATTAAAAGAACACGAGATTAATTTCGTCCTTTTTTGTAACTTAAAAAACCGGCCAAGTGCGAGTCGTACTCGCGCATGAAGGGTTCCAAAACAACGTAGTAGGGGCTCCCCTATCAATATCTCCTCCTCAATTTTTATGATTTGTTGCTATAGCGACAACAGAAATACACATTCTGTGAAAATTTTAACTGTCTACCTATTACGGATCATGAGATACAGGCCGCTGACAGATAGACGGACGGACGAACGAAGAGCAGAGGCTTAGTAATAGGGTCCCGTTGGTTACCCGTCGGGTACGGAACCCCAAAAAGCGTAGTGCGAATACACTTTCTTTTTAAAACTTTAGTCATATAAAGAAAATATTTAAATAATGTATTTTTTTTTAATTTATTTCAGCTTCATACCAAAAACAGAAAATTACCTAAGTCACTCGCAAATCGCTGTCAGTGCGCCTCATCTCAACAGATCAGCACATAACCAGTGATTATGTCGTTACCAACAAGCTTTTCCCATTGTCATCGATTAGAAAACACAGCTAATGTGGGAATTTCATTAGCTCGACAAATGTTCAGCTTTTTATCGCTACAACCGCTAACACATAAGAGCATGTGAATCTAACTGGTGTTATGTACTGAAGCTGTTATATATTGTAAGATTATAATTGTCCATAATGGTGGTATATGCAAGAGGTTTTCCGGGAAAGTGATTACAACTCAGCCTCGTTAGTCTAGTGGTCGTAAGCATGACTGCTGAGAATGAGGTCCTGGGTTCGATTCCCGGGTCGGGCAAAGTGTTATTGGGTTTTTCCATCAGGAATTTCTCAGTAATAGGGTGGCAATAGGCTCGCCCCTATTACAAGGGACTCAAACATAACTGGCGAAATGTTGGTGTACTATAGGTACACCTCTGCCAAACCCTTCAGGGATTACAGGCGTGATGTTATGTTATGATTCCAATTCTTTTGCAGGTAGCCACTCTGAAAGCCATCGTAGGGAACCCGGTATGTCCTAGAACCAGAAATTGGAAGACATGACGTGTCATCTAAATCACCTACCAACCGGTGGTATTGACAGCTCACCCCCTGGAAGACAGAAGTCGGCCGTGCCCGAGCAGCAGAACATATATTATTATAGTGGCAGTAGTACCTACACCGTCGTATCGCCAGTTGTAAGTCTTTTGTATCAGAAAGCGAGTCTATTGCCATCAACCGGGCTCTAATCCTATTTCCCGGCGCCAGCGCGGTGGCTATTAAGAAATTCCTGGTTTCTGCGAGATTTTCCAAATATTTAAAGAATCAACTTTGCATTCTTTTATTTATTCCTATTTCATACATTAAAAAATATAAAAAAATAGTAGCCAACAACCTAGCGAGCCAAGTCAAGATACTTGATTTGCTTGTCTTTCTCGGCTTTCACGAGGTTCAAGCATCAACTTATTGTTACAATATGATATGTATTATTTTTATAACATCCGCGGATTGCACTGCGCGTCCCTCGAAGCATTACTCACCTCTTCTTCCAAACATTCCGCTGTCTGTCTGCACAACCAAATATAGCAATAACATTGTAAATACTGGAATGATAACCAAAATAACATCATTACACATGTTACAAGTACTCGCTGGATTCCATGAAAGCCTCGGGTTGACTCACCCGAGAACAGAACTTGTGACAACCTTCAGGATTCCCACGCTACTTTATTCATTAAATTGGAAAAGGTAAATATTGGTCTATGGTGCTCGAAGCCAAGATCAAGTACAAGGTTATGATTATGTCATGACTTCATGGAAGGTCCAAGGATTTTTTTAGCTACGGCGACTATAGTAGAAATATGTAATGATTTATTTTGGATTTTGTTGTTATTATTCATACCTGATTTCTTAGTTGAGGAAAATATTCAATGGAATACTAGGTATTAATCATACAATTATTTGGCTTAGGCCAGCTCTGTACTCGTCAGTAAAAGCAAAATATTAAAACATCTAAATTACCTGGAGTATTCACCGTAGTGTAACAGTTCACATTCTAGCATTACATCGGCCAATGGGGAGAATGGAGCATTACAGTACACATCCTGTAATGATAAAATATGTAACAACGCGTTGTTACAAATGCGGTTCCTATACTAGATTGTTATATTACTCCCGGCGAGGGCGCGCCATTAGACAAATAACGAAATGCGAAAAAGATTTCCCGCATCAAAGATTTACTCACATTTTGTCACTTTTTTGGACAAAACCCGTGACACATCTCACCACACATCACATCCTAGACCGACAGTTATCGTGTAAGAGCTATCATGACTAAAACAAAAGGGAATAAGCAGAAGAGATAACGACAGGGCGTGTTACCGCGGCACACAGAGTGTACAAGGTGATAGCTAAACGGAACTAGATAACTGTTTACAACTTTACACAAACATTGTAAACAGTTTACAGGGGGGTAATTTATGAAGCAACTGCGTTTAGTATTGTTCTTTCTTTTTTACAATGTATTACTAGCTTTGATTTCGGTTCAACCCTCACTGGGGCCGCGTAGAGGATCATGGCCCACACTTAGTCAAAGAGAGGACGCCGGTGTCTGTGTCTTCTGAATCAGGCTCTTGATCCAACCGCCTAAGGAGAGCCTTGAAAGATGGTCGTTGAGGCTCTTGGCTATAAGGCCATTGGCCGTCACGACAATCGGCACAATGATAGCCGAGTTCACATTCCACATGTCGACAACCCCGTGTGCCAAGATATTGTATTTGTATCTCTTTCTCAGCTTTCACGAGGTTCTCGTCATGCGGGATGGTAACATCGATTATCATTACGCGGCGCGCTGATCGGTCTACTATGTCAAGCTTATTGGCTGCAATAGTCCTGTCCGTAATGATAGACCGATCCCAGTACAGCGTGACATGGTCTTTCTTGAGAACTGGGTCGGGCACATACTTGTAGTACGGTACCACAGATTCCACAAGTTTATATTTCAAGGCAAGTTGCTGGTGAATTATCCTGGCTACTTGGTGGTGCCTGTGCAAGTACTCGCCGTTAGCCAGACGAGAACAACCAGAAATAATATGTCTGATGGACTCACCCGGACGGTGGCATGCCCGACACACGTCAACCGACCCGTCCTTCATATCATTACTATTATTCATATTATTTTATTATTTAGATTTGAGAACTTTATGTTGTTGTCTTATGGTGAATGCTGCGTATACCTGTAATAGGCATACATACCAGCACTGTTATGTTATTTTTATCGTTTCACATTAATACTTAGTATGTACTGCTGTTGGTGTACCAAATAAATAAATTAATATTGTCCTCTCAAAAAGCAATTTTATATAAACAATACATGATGAACTGTCATTAAATATACTTACGTATTATTTTTGACACAATAAGAATACAAAAACCTTAAAGCCTAAAACTAAAGCATTTTATCAAACCAAGCTTTTCTTTTCTCGAATCTAGTAACATTCCGCCAGTGAAACTTTTTAATACATTTGGCGTCGCGTCGTCGGTATGTCCGCGCCCGCCCGCCCAGTTCTGTGTATTACTCACCGGCCGCCCGCCCTACTTATTACCACGAACATTTCATGCATAAATGTTTAATGGAAGCTTTCTTTTTCCTAAAAATTAATGGATTTTCTAGTGCTTTGACTCAGTTACTATGTAGTCGTCCTTCTAGTTAAGTAGTGCCCTTGTTCTAGTTTTGAGACAAAGGAAAATAGTGGCTATGAGTTACAAGGTACTGTCAGTTTATTATTAAAACTAGCTTTTAGCCCGCGGCTTCCCTTGCATTATGGTTTAGATATTATTCCACGGGAACGTTTTCGATATAATTCCTTTACTCGTATAGACCGGAGAGAGATCCACAGAGAGAGGCGCAGGACCACCGCCAACTTCCAAACTCTGAGCTACTACTGAGAAATTTATAATGAAAAATCCCAATAGCACTTTTTGCCCGACCCGGGAATCGAACCCAAGACACCATGCTCAGCGGTATCGCTTGCGGCCACGAGACCAACGGAGCAGTTGTAGGAACGTGGAAGCGGCGCAAGGAGTACGTTAAGATCGTAGCAGGTTCTGTAGCTACTGCCTACCCACCTGGCGAAAAGGCGTGACTTTATGTACGTGTGATTGAGAAGAATTATGTAATTCTATGTCATATACTTACTGGGTGTAAAAAGACACTTCACGAAGCCATGAAATAAGCATTATGTACATCAAACTAAGTAGCTTAAGTAACTTTACGCAAAAATTATTGCTGGGAAGCGACATCTTTTTCGGGGTGAAAAATCACGTTTTACGGTAGGACTCAATGTAACACATTCAAAACATTGTGCTGATGGATGGATTGAATAGTACGGGGGTCGTGGAGGTAAAGTTCTTACATTAAAAACATGTATTTAAATAAAAACTTGTAAAAAATGTTGGAACTTTGACCCCCTCTAAAATAACTAAAAAGTTCATAGGTGTAGTCTAAAACAAAAAAAAATATCGTAATGACGAGGAGAACAAGTGCCTTTCGGCTTCGGTTAAGAGTCTTGTTACACCCTTTGTTCAACCCAGATTCCCAATGCTGGGACACAGTGTAGTGTGTAGTGTAGAACGGATTGCCTGCAATGCTAGCATATTCTAACCGACTAAGTAAAAGCGCGTTGAACAGAAATATTCTGGTCTTTAGGAATTGAAAGCCCCGAGTATTGCGTTTAACGAAACCCAGCATCTGTGCTGACTTCTTGACAATATCGCTGATGTGTGGTTTAAAACTCAGGTCATCGTCGACTACAACCCCGTGGTCACGTATTTGACGTAATTTTGACAATGTTCAGTTTGTAAGAGGTGGGAAAAGATGATTTTTTTTTGGAAAACACAGAAGCATTTTTTGGTGTTTAGGGCCATTTTGTTTGGTATACACAAGTTTTGAATATTTTTTAAATCACTTTGAAAAAGCCCAATGTCTACTGACATTGGGCTTTTTCAAAGTCCTGTTTCCAAGTCCCGAGAAATTTTTAGGTCATCGGCGAACAGCAAAGCTTCACAATGTTTAATTTGAATTCTGATGTCGTCTACAAATAACAAAAACAGAACTAGGCCAAGATGGGAGCCTTGTGGGACTCCAGATCGTGTGTGAAATTTATAAGACACATACCCATTGACGGCAACGAACTGAGAGCGATTTATGTGATAGGATGCGAACCACCTCAACAACGATCCGTGGACAAAACTGAGCTCGAGTTTCGCTACCATGAGTGAATGGCTAACCTTGTCAAACGCGTTGCTAAAGTCCGTGTATATCGCGTCAACTTCTTGTCTGCTATCAAGCGCTTCAATATCAGACAAATATCTGACTAGATTAGTCTCGGTAGATCGCCCAACTCGAAATCCGTGTCTGTCAGAAAGCTTAGCATCTAAGCAATTGATTAGGATGGGACAAACGAGACATTCAAAAAGCTTCGAAAAACATGATAATATGGAAATCGGCCTATAGTTTTTGATGTCGCTCGAGTCACCTTCTTTGAGCACAGGTACTACGGGCCTTTTTCCATTCGTCGGTCAATACTCCCGACTCCAAAGATCGATTAAATATCCGGCATAACGGCTGTGCAAGTGCTTGACCACGCGACTTCACAAAAACAGGTGGAATTGCATCGGGACCTTTGGTGGTATCTATTTTTTTTTTATTTTTGCTAGAACTTCATCTGTGGTAAATTTAATACTACTTAAAACTCCATCGGATTCTTTGATATCTGTTGTTACATTACCTTTGGGGTCGGTATAAATTGAAGAAAAATGAGAAGCAAAAAGATTTTCAATTTCATTTCCATTACTAGCTACTTCGTCGCGCAAGTACATTCTGACCGGAATCGTTGATTTACTATTACGTTTGTTTTTAATGTAATGCCAAAATGATTTTGGATCTTTTGAAATTTCTGTCTGAATATGGTGTTTGTAATCGCTGTAATTTTGGTTGATCATTTTATGACAACGGCTTCTGAGTAAATCGTAGCTCAACTTGTCTCGAGGATTGTTGTATTTACGGAATTTATAGCGATACTTCTCATTTTCGGATAGTAATTTTATGAGCACTTTACTAAACCGAGACGGATATTTTGAATTTAGAACGATATACAAGTTGAATGTCGGTTTTTAGTAAAAAAAAAAAACCAAAAACCCTTTTTTTTTTTTTTTTTTTTTTCATTTACACCTATTGGGCGTGTAACATTGCATGTGAACTGCCCGACTTATGAATGTGACATCTACCAATCCGCACTGGGCCTGCGTGGTGAATTATAGCCCATTTCTTCTATTCTAGAGGGGGCGTGTATCCCAGCAGTGGGAAAATTATATTCTAATTATGCTATGCGCCGAATAAATTGGGCTGAGCGCACGAAAGCGCAAAACATAGTGATACCAGTGCATTCCTGTGCTTGGAAAATGGCTTATTAAGAATATCAAGAGAATCAGAGCTTTATTATTAATTACAAGCTTAGCCTCGCGGTTTCGCTCGCGTTATGGAACGGAAACTTCTTAAATATAGCCTATGCCAATCGGAGATAATGCTTCCCATTTTTTTTTTTTTTGTTTAGCCTGTACTGTCCCACTGCTGGGCAAAGGCCTCCCCCAATTCCTTCCATGTACTCTTTTCCCTCGCTTCCCATTTATTAAAGAATTTTTGGAACCAGATCAGTATTTCCGAAGATTATCCTTTACATCTAAACTTTATCTCACTATTATTGCTCGTATAGATTAAATGTATTTATGGTCGGATAGGCTCATTAACTCATAATAACGCGTTGAGTACTATTGAGTTGATTGTTATTACATCAGTATGTTAATAACCAACATCATAACATCAGGAAATCGCACGCAATGCATTAAAACTCATAACTCCATAGCTTCAGTGAGCATTTCACACACACACACGCACACTCACTCATGCTCGTACTATGACTCACTTCCCTAACTACGGATTTCCCCATTATTATCACATTCTGTTATCTATTAGATGATTAACGATGTTTTTATTAATAGACTTTTGTTATGTTTGAGTGTTTCGCGGAAAATTGTTTATCTTCGTAATGAAACATTTATATTTCCGGAAAATAAGACTTTATAATTATAACTACTTCCTTTTTAGTTACGGTCCCGTACCCGAAGGGTAGCCAACGGGACCCTATTACTAAGCCTCCACTGTCCGTTCGTCCGTCTGTCTGTCAGCGGGCTGTATCTCATGATCCGTATTAGGTAGACAGTTGAAATTTTCACAGAATGTGTATTTCTGTTGCCGTTATAACAACAAATAATAAAAATAAATTAAAAATTAAACGGGGCATCCCTATTACAATAGTATGGAACGGCCGGTTTTTTTTTTAAAGTCAGTTAAAAATACAGCTGTAAGGAACGGCAAGAACTAAGTTTCTCCGTAACCTGCACTTGGCAAGAATGACGAGCTCCTTTTTTCTCTCTGCCACTTGTTTTACAGCATTTTTTTTTAATGTGAAAGTGTGTGTGAGACTCACATACTGGCAGTGAAAAGCGACCAACAAAAGGTATTTACTAGGCAGATGTGAGTGGCGCCGAGATGGGCCCTAGAAGGATACAAACTGGCTTTATTGGTGAGGTTGTTCAGAAAGATGAGATGCATAGTAGTGGAAAGCCTAGGACTCAACATTACGGTAAGCTAGCAAGCCATGAGGCAAGTAGACTTATCAGAAACCTTATGAAGAGTAGGTTTTTAAGGCCCAGCCTAGCTTTTAGGCTTGTATGAAGGTAGCTCGCCGTCCGGCCGTCTTATGACGACAGGCCGTGTCGACGGCGCGTTCGTGTTCCACGCGCGCCTCAAAGAGATGTCAGCAACCACGTAGGGGTCCGCACGGGCCGATGCCTGCCAGGGCTGCGGGACTGTTCGAAAGAGATACCGCGGCCCTGGAACACAAAGGGCAAAGAAGGAACATGGATGGGTTTTAGTCAGTACAAGTCTGACACTCCTTTCCGCTCCGCCCAGAGCGGGGGGGTCATTTGATGATTTCCCATCCTAAAAAAAAAAAAAAAAAAAATGGCTTGTATGAAGGTACCGCCACTAGGTAGTACTAGCGACCGGCGTGCGTGTATGACCAGATGTGTGAACGTGGGTGAAACAAAAGGAGTAAGGATCGTAGCAGTAGCGTTCTGTGGTTTCTGCCTAACCCCATGGGAAAAAGGCGTGAGTTTCGTGTGTGTATCTATTTTTACGCTTAGCAAAAGAAATAAATACAAAGAAATGAGGTGAATTTGATGTTATACATTCCTTATAATATCATTCACAGTAAGGGCTCATGAGAAGAGATATAAATAGAATGTGTATTCCAGAGTCACCATCATCATCATATCAGCTCGGAATCAACCACTGCTGGGTATAGACATCCCCTTAATTCTACCACACTTCCCGGTTCCGTGCGTCCCTTATCCAGGAGTTTCCCGTGATTTTGACGATATCGTCGACCCAACGAGCTTTAGCTTTGTACCCTGGTTTCATTCCAGAGTACAAAGCGGAACATTGTGTACCTGCTCTGTGAGTTTCAGCTACCACTACCGATTATATTTGCACCTATGTATGTCCTGGGTGACCTCTGCAGATTAAACAAGAATTTGTGTGGTATATACAACTAAAAGACCAGACAATAGAAAAATCACGGTCTAATTAAATTCGGGGTTTACAAGGTAAAATCGACTCCTCCTATTGTTGAAGTCGGTTAAAATGTAGCCTATGTTACCCGGGCCATAATAACGAATCGATTGACATCTTATTCATCAAAATTGGATGACTCGTTTAGGCGCTACGGAGGAAAATACGTAAATACAAACAAACACACATACATACATACATAGACTGCTAAAATCATAATCCTTCCTTTTGGCTTTGCCGTCGTCGGGTAAAAACTGCACGCATTATAAACCCCTCACACAGCGGAGATCAATGTCCCAGCATTGGGAACGCAATAGGAAGTTATACTATTGCTTTAAAACCATACAAATATTTGCCATGCACTATAACCACTCCAGCCCCACAGAAATAACCCCGTGCATCACACCCGTCAACCACAGCAGTTAATTGCATAACCAGCGGTCATTGGCCGAAGTTAGCGCATAACGTGCATGCCTTGCACCTCGTTACCAACACCTGGCCCACTGCCAACCCTGCTTTAGACGACGCCGTGAATACTGGTAATGATGTGTTTTTCTTGAGAAGAGGTGACTATGTATATCTGCTTGAAATTAATAGAATTTTTGGCGACAATTCGAAACGGAACTTGCGAGTTAAGATGGACAGCCCCGAACTGAGGGTCTGTACAGGGCCGTCTATAACCAATTGGAGGTCCTTTGCACTTGAGAATAATGGAGCCTTTGTAGGATGCAAGAGCGAGCGAAGCGAGCTCGAATTTTCTTCACCCCGCTTCGGAAAGGTTAGGTTTTCTTGGGACATTTCTCTGAACCTTAATTTGAAATAAAACACCTAAAAATACTTTTGATAGCCATAAACTTGGCGTTATTTTACGGATAATTTTATGCGATGCATATCTGTCAATGATCTAATATGGCAGACGACTTCATATTCCTAACAAGCACAATTTGTCAGTGTTTATTTCCAGGGCTTTCAACAGATGAAAAATAGAATTATATCAAATTATCAAAACATGAAACCTACAGCTATAATAACTATTTCACTATTTCTTCAGAATCGTTGATTTATTTCCGTTTGATAATTGGGTACTATTACAAATGACATCACAACCGAGCTGTTCCTGTATAATCATCGCCATATTTACAAATAGTGGAAGTTCTAGCCAGGCATATACCATGGAATTAATAAGTATTGCTCTATACACTACACAGGAGCCCTAAGCTTGCACCACGGTGGGAATCTCCCATCAGCAGACACTTCGTTGATCGCTTAGTATGCCTGTAATGCGCGAACGCATAGCGCTCTCGTTTAGCGCCTGAGACCTGGCGATCTGCCAACCCTCTGAGTACCTGTCCCGACTTGTTCGTGATGCCATTTGATAGGGCTCCGGTAAGTGTTCGAGACATTGATGAAGATGGCGGCGGTTTCAAGGTCTTGGGTGTCTATTTCTGCTCGTTCCTAAGCTGTTGGAGTGTCTTTGAAGGTTAAAATCGATATTAAATTTTCCGGAAAAGAACTGAAAGTCCTTACTTACAAAATTTAGCAAGCTAACAGGAGGTTATCTGAGGGTGGGTTTAGCTAGTCAACCTTTGTAAGACACAGAGCGAATCTGTAATTTAACAAAGAACATCGAAATTTAACGTACCTACATAATGGGTGTAACACGACCCTAACGAAGCCGAAACGCACTTGTTCTCATCATATTTTTTTTTCTAGACCATAGCTGAGAACCTTCTAGTTACGGAGATATTAGGGGTCAAAGACCCAACTTTTTGACAAGCGTTTTTTTAAATATAGGTTTTTAATGGAAGATTTTTACTTTAAACACCCCCACGACCCCCGTACTATTCAATACATCCGTAGGCACAATGTTTTAAGTGCTTTCAATTGAGTCCTACCGTAAAACGTGGTTTTACACCCCAAAAAAAAAAATCCTTTTTCAGCAATAATTTTTGCGTTCAGTTACTTAGTTTGATGTACATTCGCTTGGTGTGCTTCGTGAAGGGTCCATTTAATCCCTGTATATAGAAATGCAATGAAAACAAGATGAATTAAATGCGAAGCAACAAACTGAAAACCCGTTATGCGCGTCTGTCCAACGGATAACAGTAGGACCTGAAATATGTTGATTGATTAGAAAAGCATGTTACAAATTGTTACTTTAAAGTTTCTAAAGAGGTGTGGCCCAATCATCAACAGGGTATGCTTGACGCCTTATGTTTTGAGGTCAATAAATCCTATAAGTGGACAGTCACTCAGTAATTTACAGTAAGTGAGCGACTACTTTTAATTAGCACATACACAAAAAAATGACAAAAATTCTTCATAAAGTACATCATTATGTCATATTTCCTAAAAACACCTGACCTATCTCAACACCTAGACATGATAGGAGTCATCGACCATTTAATGTACTAGCATACTCGACATAGCGCCGCTGACCTGGCTCTCTGCCAGGCCCATTAGTACCTGTCGTAATGTTCACGCGATACCATTGATGTGGTGTGTGAGTTAAATGGCTACTACGGTTTGTGAGGTTAAGCTGCGCTTGGTCCGGTTACATAGGTGATGGGTGCCCGTTTTTGTGACCTTTTGTCGTGATGGCCCAGTACACGATGCACGAGGTTGTGAACTCAAAACCGGACAATTACCAATTTGACGTTTTCAATTCATATTATGTATGTACTTTCTAAGTTTATTTTAGACATCACAGACGGTGAAGGAAAACATCGTGAAGAAACCTGGACTTATAATTAATGTAAGTCTGAAATCGCCAACCCGCCTTGGGCAAGCGTGGTGATAAATGCTCGTGCCTTCTCTGTATGAGAGCGAGGCCTTTGCCCAGCAGTGGGACAGTTAAAGGCTGGTATTTGAGTGCTTGATGGTTGATGTCGACATATCGTCATATTTTTTCCGTTTCAAACCCGTTTTTCTTGATGTGATAGGCAGAGATCTCCAGGATCTGTAACACACTCACACATTTCAGCAGTTCCATTAAAAAATAATTTTATTAAATTCTATCGATTATGAAAATATTACATGTCAATTCTGACAGCTATTATGGACTATCATAGGTGGTTTTTTTTTGAAATCCTGTTCCCATATTTTGGTGTAGGTAAATAAATTCTGCAAAGGAATGCTATCTAGTAACCACATCAAAGTAGATAATTTCTTAGAAAATTCGAAAGGATTCACTGGCTATACGAAATGTATATAAGGTACTTGCTGTACTGTAGGTAGCTACAGAACGTAGCGCCATCGACACTCAGTGACCTGGCTGTCTGCCAGCCCCATTAATACCTGTCGCGTGGCGCACATTAATGCGACTTCCTTGCAGTCCGGTATTCAGCCAGGACTGGACTACAGGATGCATCAAAATAGCCTTTAGTGGTGGTGAAAGTTCGTCCAGAAAGGTTACACTAAGTGATATTCTGTCAGCGCAATACATGCAGCATCAGCAATATTCATCATAGTACTTTGAGATCATCATCTGCCTTGCCTTTTTTCAACTGTGTCGCGGTCGGCTTACAGTCTATCGATACAGCTCAAGTATTTTACATGGAGCGACTGCCTATGCCTGACCCCCTCAACCCAGTTAGTACTGAGTAATACAAAAAACCCTTAGTAAGATTGGTTATCAGTCTTTCAGGCCACTGACTACCTGTAATGACTGTCAAAGATCAACAAATGACAAACTTAACGTGCTTTTCGAGGCATGGAGGAAACTGGGTATGTGCAGGTCCACGGATCAACCTAAGCGAGTGCGGGTTAACCTGAAGATCGACCCGAGCGGCTGTTATTATTTAGCCACGAGCTCTTTAGCATAGTACAATGAGATAAACTACCAAAAATATCCTATCAATCCTGCCCAAATCGTTGTAGATATATATACAAAACACTTGACCTCGACTGCCTGTCGAAACACTGACTGATTAAGATCTTACTAGATCTGTCGTCAGCCCCTTTGTCACCTTGCTGACATAAGCTATCCTCGAATAGTTCTAATTGACACCAGGAAAGATTTTTTGTTTTAGAAAGGATAATTTTATTGTGCTACCCAGTGCTACTTTTAAGCCAGCGTCAGTGGGACGCGATGAAATTGTGTGTAATATTAATAATATTATGTAGGGAAGTATGTCGATGACAAGTTGTAATATAATATCCACTTAGTTTCCTTTCCAATATGTCACAGAGAAAAACTTGGAACTTGTATCAACACGTTAACCCACTTCTGTAGTACTTTGTGGGTTCCAAACCCAGAAAATACTTTGACACCACCAAGGTCAAGAAAATAATGTCAAGGCAACGATTTTTCTGCCTTAAACGACTTTTACCTACACATTGAACCCACGAAATATACGCAAAATTCTCCGTTAGATTTAATACTTAATGTCTTACTCTAATGCAATATACCACAGTGAAATATTGATATATCTCGATAAACTTGCGTGATCAATCAAATAGTCGTTTCGCGTAATGGCCGCCCGCGGCGACTGTGAGCAATACCACTTTTACCTAAAGGCTTGCTCAGACGAGGGACTTTAGTCCGTCATCATCTACACAGCCTACCTTTCTACCTTTTCCCAACTATGAAGTCGGCTTCCAGTCTGCCTGGATATGCAGCTACTAGTATTTAAACCACGAGACTTGATTCTGTGAAAGCAATTCATGGAAAAATAAGCCCCGCCGAGGACTTGCCAAGAACTCAACGAATGCAGTATTCGATCATTTGTTTCCCTTGGCATCGTGCGCAGGTCTGTACGTTACTCTTGAGCGCTCGACGTGGACTGAAATCCGATGCGCACGTTGATGCATCTTGCTTCGTTAGCTTTTTTTTCCGAAATTTCCCCGTACTTTTTGCAGTCCAGTCTGTCGATTCTCCTCTGCTTAGTATTTTCACAATTACTATTATTTCACTCTGCATACGTCATCCGTTCAGCCCAAATATGATGGAGTTGGCTTCTAGTTTAACCGGTTGCAGCTGTATTCCAGCATTTTACATGGAGCGACAGTCCAGTCTGGAAATGTCGTCGCTTATTCGGGGGTGTCTTTGTACGCAGTATTTCTAAGTATGTGTATAGCGATGTATTTTACGCACAAAAAAGTAAGACGATAAAAGTGCCTCGTCTGTGCAAGCCTTAATCATTATTAATAGGACTTTTGTCAAAACATCATTATTAAGTTTGCGTATTTTCACATACTAATATAGCCCGAGGATTAGAAAGAATTGAGACGTAAAAACGGTCTTTGTTATTTTTCATGACATTTAATTTCTTATGTAAGTGTTAAATCTATCGCCGTAATCCTATCTAAAGATTATAATTCTCAATAAAAATAGATAAATCAATCTTTAGATCCGGTTCTACGGCATCAGAACATTCTAAATACCAATGTGTGGGGCGTGAAAAATGCGCTATCGATTCCTGCGCCCCCGATTCATGTAAGTAGGAAGAACACAGTTGAGTATAAAACAAAAGAAGAACTACCAGGAGAGGTACATACCCACCTTTTCCCCCAGAAAGATACCCAAGAGAATCATCTCAAGAAAAAGATAAACCCTAAAGGTAAGTGCACACTTGCTGTATCAAGCTGAATCGCTGTGTCGAAATGCGATAGTTCCTTCAATCTATACTTATTATTATTAATATTATAAAGCTGAAGAGTTTGTTTGTTTGTTTGTTTGTTTGCTTGAACGCGCTAATCTCAGGAACTACTGGTTCGTTTTGAAAAATTCTTTTAGTGTTGGATAGCCCATTTATCGAGAAAGGTTATAGGCTATAAAATTTCACGCGGACGAAGGTCGCGGGCAACAGCTAGTCACCAATAAAAACTACAAAATGTATGAAGGAGTGCTTTTGCAACACGATGCGGCCCACCCAAATCTGCGTCAGCTTTAAAGGTAGATCCATACATGAATGATGAAATTGTAAAATTCTTTGCACTAGTCACATTCAGAACTCCCAATGTGTATAATAATAAATGCTAAAGAATATCACTGTGACACCTTAGCTTACCCTGAAGATATTCACGTTACATTTACCTATTGCATTCCCAACTCTTCCTGTCAATTTCATGAAGTCTAGTTCACGACTTGGTAGTCTTCTCTTCTTAGCGTGTCGATGACAATTCAAATTATGTCAGCCCAAAAACTTGGCGACGAATTTGGCACTTTCAGTAGCATCCATCAGCTCATGTAATGTGCAAACAATAGGATAGGCCGGACACGATATCAAGTGTCCCATCGTTTGTGGGGCAACAACAAATTTACACTCCAGAATGACAGATTGTGTCGACACAATGACAGATTTCTTTGCACTATCTGTCATTTTGTCGATTCTTCCGTCAAAGAAATCCTTGTCTACGGTGGTCATGCTACGGGGGCAGGGCAGTGTCACTAGGGAGTCATTTTGCTTTAGATCCCGTCTTAAAGATCCAGACTATGCCTACCGCGAAAACACCTAACAAAATCAGTCCACATTAACTTGTAAACAGTCAGTAGAAATGTCAAGACATTCCACTCAGCACCTGAACCCCACCTTTGAGCTAATAAGGCCTAAGAATACATTAAACATTGGTTCTTTAGATAGCCGTCACGACAATACAACGACATAATTGCGACTGTTCCCACGGGTCAAGTAACAGTGGGGATTTAGTCAACGGTTTAGAGAATTTGTTTAGATCTTGACCTGACTGGTAGTGGACTGGTGTCTGGGTTCCATTACGTGTCGGTTTTGGAAGGAATGGCAAGTATTTTAATTAATTTCCGTCAGGGAGACTGAAACTTGTTATTACCTCATAGTCAAGTCCCTTGCAATAGGAAGTTACCCTATTCGCATAATCCGGGTACAAACCAGGCTCTGGGCTATAAACTGACAAATTTATGATGGAAAAACTGAATAACACTTTGCCCGAGGAAACTAACCCTACTATGCAGTATTGTGGGTGTTTTTATGAGAACCCTGAAAAAAGCTGTTTAAAAACACTCCCTTAGGAACTGAATCAGTCTACATCAAATAAAGCCAAATATTTTGACTGTCAAATGAATCATATCTCGTGAGTCACAGTCGTTACCATTGTCATAACACACATAACTTACTACATTGGCGTGTTACCAAAATATTTGTTTTGCAGAATGCAGTCCTCTATGTATATGTACTATCAACCATCATTTGAAGTACGAAAACCGAACTTACTGCTTCGAAATAGAGTTGTTATCAGAACAAACTGTTACCTTGGACGTGTGCTTGAGCAGTCTATATTATGTACAGTCAACCATCACTTGAACTGCAAAAACCGACCTTAGTCCATCGAAATAAAGGTTTTATAAAAGTCAACCGGTGGTTAGATGTGTGGTTGAATGTACGCCGGCTTTGTGCAGCTGCAGTCATATTTGATTATTTCTGTTAATTACTACTACTTGGAGCAATTAAATCAATCATAATCGTAAACTATAATCACATAAATTATTACTGGATTTAGCTGTATGCGGTACAAAAACATGAGGCTTGGATAATCGTTTTATGCGTTTTGGGACTGGAGTTTAAACGTCGAGAAAAGGTGCACAGTTCGGGTTGGTCGTTTTCTATGGAGTACAACCGGCTTGAAACTCCATGATTACTCCTTTAAAATTATTTGGTTTTACAATATTCAAGGCAAATATGTAAGGCTCGTACATCATGTGGGCAGACAATGGGTTTTATGCAATGAAAACACACTGGGTGCTATACACCGTTTTTAGCAGAACTAACGAATTACTTGAGAGTACAACTTAACACAATAAAACGGGGCACAAAATGAATCAGGTACAGTTCCGAGACGTCTCAACTCCGCCGCGATCAGACATTGAATGTCGCCCTCGCCTCGAGCTGAACATCTGGGCTCTGAAGAAACACGCTGTGGGTAGACTTGTAAGTAGGTCGCGTGATGTCACCACCGGCCTTCTTGCGATTCATTCCATGTCCATACTAACGACCGGACCCGACATATATAAACTGGACAAGGCAACTAAACCTTCTTATTATCGTATTGTCCCTAAAAATCTAGGTACGTAAATAGCAATAGCAACTGTCAAGCCACACGTAATTCAAACACATCGATATAAAAGCCAATACCTACCTATTTTCATCCATCATCCTTACACATAGCATCAAATAGAAAGTAAGCTATTACCATTGTCACAACAGATCTGTAACACACGACCTATGACTTATCCAGTGGATAGTAATGAGCTGGTATCATTCAATCGGTTTTGCAATCGCATAACTGATAGATATGCTAATGTATGGAGGTATGCGAGATAGATTTGTAAAGGTCGAATTTGACTTGTGTATGTGTAATGACCTGAAATACATGGTATTTATATGAAGTGATTGACTATTATTATAAGCCTATATTGTCCCACGGCAGGGCAAAGGCCTTCCTTCCCTCCTTCCAAATTTCGCGATCTAGTGCGATTGTAGGCCAATCCTTTGAGAAAGCATCCAGCTCAGCCCGCCATCTCCTTCTGGGCCTGCCGCGTTGTTGTTTCCTGTTATTTGGTAACCACTGAGTGGTAATTTTTGCCCATTGCTCCTCCGACATTTGGCAGACGTGACCAGCCCAGTTCCATTTCAACTTAGCAGCTGTAAGGCTAACATTAGCTAATTGAGTTTTGGAGCGAAGTATGGAGTTTCTAATGAGGTCTCCCCAGTAAGTTTGACACCCAGTATACTTCGCTCCATAGCTTGTTGGCAGACCCCAAGTACGACACTTTTAAGTCTATCAGAAAAATTCGCCCGTTTTTTGTCAAATTACCGCAACATAAATTCGCATATTTCTCAAAGAATTTCATTCGACAAACAGGTAGCATCAGTACAAACATCTTAAAAGTGCTCAAACAATGCACTGCTTTAGACAAACGACATGTTCTAGACAATATGTGACATGTTTGTCGGCAACTGCGAATTGAGTGAACATTAGCAAAACAAGTGGCACAACTGTACTTTGGTAGGGCGAGGTAACACAGCAAGCGGAAGCAGAAGACGGGAATCAGTAACAACATGTCACACACAGTAAACAGAAGCTAGGAAACTGTATGAAAGATAATAGAGTTAAAAAAGGGAGTGACTACTACTACAGAAACTTCAGTTAAACAATAACTTAATTTACTGTTTTCAACTACGAGGGCAGAGAAGAGAAGTATGGAAGAAGAAGACGTGCTGCGCCGACCCCATTAAATTTTGGCCAAAAGAATGATAATGACAATCTCGAAAGGGTTTTATAAGACACCATTTGCTCTGTAGTGTCATATCATGCGTTATTCAAAAATAACTGGAAGGCGAAGAAAAAATCCTGAAGTTTAGAGCTAAGGAATACAGGAGACCACAGTTCATGTAAGTCGTGGATTGGAGACGAACGAATGACGAAACTTCTGAAGTATGGAGTATCTGCAGTTGGTATAACTGCAAAGATTCTTCGAAAATCAGTTCCTTAAAGAGAATTCAGAAGCTCCGCCGCTAATCGCTATCACAGTGACCACATCCTCTCAGTCCTTGAACCGTTACTCAACTTGTCCGCCGGTAAGTCCTTTGGTTTGCAAACAAATAGCTATGAGGTTAAGTACACGTTAAATCTTTACTATTCTTGTATGTCCGACTTTTACACATTTATCGCACTTTTTATTGTGTAAATAGGATTTAAATACATACGTTTTAATGGAAATGCGGTTTACATTTGACATGAATAAGAAGTTAGTTGATGACTTCCACACTTTGGTATAATATTTACGGCTAAAACCCGAAGTGCAGCTACATCTAGTTCTAGCCGGCTATACCTAGGTGCGGCCGGTCACAGTTGTGTATCCTTTCTATTGCTAGGACACACCGACCAAATGGATTAGGTTAGGTTAGGTTAGAACCGTGACCAAACGCTACATCCAAATTGGTTACATGATCTAACCGAAGATAAGTAGGATACATCTAAGTTTAACCGGTCGCATCTAGGTTTAGCCGGCTAAAACTAAGTGTAGCCGCACCTTGGGCTAGTAGACGTGACATAAACAACACAAAAGCAACTTGGTTAGGCAGTTTTTATAAGGAGTTATTGAAAAGTTATACCACGTAGTAACCTAGTATTCAATGAGCCTTCAACGGAATAAGGAAAGAATAAAGATAAGGGAGAAAGAGTAAAGAAGAATCTGAAGCAAGATTAGCTAAATATAATTTGAGAATTTTGGAACTAACACTCTGATTGAACAGAAGGCTAACAACTCCTGGAGTAGAGACCACGTTTCGGAAAGTGTAGCTTATGGGATATCCCACAAGTAAATGGTCCGTTGACCTGAAAAAGTTGGATGGGTCAAAGTTGATGTGGAAAGCCGGGGACAGTATTATGGCGCCTGGCCCCCGGGCACCTGTCATCCATGAGGGTTTTCAACTCTAAAAAAAAATTGCAAGAGAGAAAGTACCGTAGCGCAGTTTGGGAGAAGTCTATGTCCAGCAGGGAGGCCGACAACACGAGACGAGAGGGAGACGTTGGAACTAGCTCAAACAGGATTGTATGAGAAATATTTACCGCTCTGACTCTTGTACATGAAGTTTAAATAAATATATTACCTAGCCAAATGGGATACTGTAGTTTTAGCATGTACAACTTAATCCTGTTCACTAAATTGTATTGTTTTGTTTTTGTGTACAAATAAACATAGAGTCCGACCGAAAGTTCGGTTTCGGTTTCGGTTGAGTTTCGGCATAAAAACGGGTTTCGGTTTCGGAGGCAAACCTGCCGAAACTACGACCGAAACCGAAGCTGCATTTGGGAGTTCTCGCGCTGTGATTGAAGCGACGAAGACATTTTGCCGCGTCCACGTGTCTAATCATGTCGTGACTGGCTTATGTTTGCAGTTCGTTTTATTTGTTGTGAATTTTCGTGTATTTTTTTTGAACTCGGTAAGGTTCATCACGTGATATAGCATAAGAGTTGGTAGTAAAAATCAAAATATAATTCAATATAACAAGCTAATACATAGATTATAGTAGAATCAAGTTTAACCTAACTATCTAAAAAAATTTTTGGTTAATTTAACTCTGTCGCTAATGCTATACCTAAACAAACATTAGTTAGGTACTTGCTTACGATTAATGCATTAGCGGTGATAATATTATGGATTCAGAGTTTCAAAGTTCATTTTAATTAACGTTTTCTTTATTTTTCCCTCAAAACATGATCCTTGTAAGGAAGATTCGGTTTCGGTTTCGGCCGAAACTGAGACCGTTGCAGAAATTCGGTTTCGGTTTCGGTCGTAAAAATCAATTTCGTTCGGAGACTAAATAAACGTTACTATTATGTAAAGAACTACTATCGTGATTTATCTGATACGAAAATATCGGAAATGGTTAACGTACTTTAATTTCAACCTTGGGCCTTGGGGTCGCCAAGTTTAAGCCAACAAATCACATCTTATCATTATTTGCTATCTCCTATACCTAAGTTTACTTAACAATCATTCAGCACCGACCACCGTACACAGTCGCCCACGCTGGCCCACTATGAGCCACAATGGCCGAGTTATTGCGATATAAACGTAATCAGGTCTAGGTCACACTTTATAGCTTTTTTGTTACTAATTTTTTATTGTCTTGGTGTGCGGAATATTTTTGGTTCTGAAGGGAACAGCGGAACTTACGTACAACCCTCAGCTGTCAACTAGAGCCTTTCAATATGAGGTGAACATGGATATGTTAAACAAAATATAAAGTTATAATAAAACCCTAATATAGACCATTATTTTATCGAGTAACATAACATGACGCCTTTAATCTCCGAAGGGTTAGGCATAGGCGTACCTAAAGTAGATTTACATTTCCCCAGTTATGTTTAAGTCCGATGTAATAAGAGGCAAGCCTATTGCCATCAACTCGGCACAATTCCAAACTCCGAGCTGCTACTGGGAATCCTGATGGAAAACCCAATAGCACTTTGATCGACCTGGAATACGAAGTCATGTACCACGCCATGTATAAATCCCATCTCACTTTTTCAATCCGTGTCAAACTTATGATACTCAATCAAGTCAAGTGAAGAGGGTCTTCAAAAGATGCCGAGAGAGACAAAAAACTATCCTAACACCTTATAACTCGATCTTGACCTTTCAGGTAAGTAGGTACCTACTTGTTGAGATTATTTAACTAATTTTAAAACTAAAGAGATTACTGAAGATAACAACAGCGTCCAGAGCAAGTTATAATATCTAGCTATAACGCATTAATAGGTATTATTTTGAGTCATTCACTCAAAAAAGGAGAAGTATACTTGCACCTTCCGACGAGCTAGGTAATTTGAGCCTAATGAGATGCTGATAAAATTATAACTGACTAGCAATTCACCTGCGATTTCGTCCTCAAAAATTGTGATAGCTCCGCTAATACGCATGATTTAAATTTAATTTATAGCCTAAAGCCCACGAATAATTTTCCATGAGTAAAAACAAATTGATAAAGAATAATAATAAGAATTGAATTGCAAGTATCTTGACTTGGCTCGCGAGGTTGTCGACATGTGGGATGTGGACTCAGCGATCATTGTGCCGATAGTCGTATCAGCCCATGGCTTAATTGCCAAGAGCCTCGACCAATACCTGAGGAGGCTCTCGTTAGGCAGCTGGATCAAGGGCTTGATTCAGGAAGCGGTACTTCTGGACACGGCTCGTATTGTTAGGAGGTTCCTCTCTCTGAAGCCCTGACCGCCGGTAGCTTGGACCCTGTTCCCGATACCGGTGGGCTACTATTTTTTTACATTTTAATTTTTCTTTTTTTTTTTTAAGGAATATTTAAAAATGTAAAATAATTTGTAAAAGTTTAAATAAAGGAAATAAGAATTGAATTGGATCATTAGTTCCGGAGATCACCAAAGAAAGAGGCGTAAAACCACCGAATTTCCGACGCTTATTTATTGGCAGCCGTATTGCTACACTACCTACGCAAAGCACTGTTAGATACCTACATGTAGAAAAAAAAAAGTTACCTACGTTAGAATTAGTAAAATTACACGGATTTCCCCCACTCATGACTAAGTAATATTATCTGCCTACATGCGCGTACCCAGCATTTTTTAAGGGGTGGGGCAGAAGTAAATAAACTAAGTAGTAGGAAATTAAAAATGCTTTTTATTTACTGACCGATAAGTTTTATTGAGTGCACTACACCTTATTTCAATAATAACCTGCGAGGGTTCTGGCTAAATCTAGCTAAAATTTCGTTTTCAAATGTATGTTGTGCTTCCAGAACCCTCTTTCTATGAACACTCATCATACAAAGGCCGACAAGACGGTTTTCTGTCATTGTTGACCTTCACCAAGTTTTTATTTTAATGTGATTAATGTTAAAGTACCGAAATGAATATTTAATTTACATGGAGCGACTGCCTATCTGACCTACTCAACCTAATTTGTACTGGGTAATACGATACCCTTGGTAATACTGATTTTCGGGCCACTGACAACCTATAACGACTGTCAAAGATCTACAAATGACAACCGGGACCAACGGCTTAACGTGCTTTCCGAGGTACCTACCGAGGAAACTCGGTATGTAATGGTAATCGTGACTAAATCATTTCCCGATAAAAAAACAATGTCAATCAAACCCAAAATCATGTTAAATCAAGCACAACACAACATAACACACGTTTTTAGAGACGATGATGTGATCAAATGATGGCACTGCGCACAAAAACTCGCTTACTACAAGAAGGTCATAAGGCCATTGTCAGTTCGGTTCTTCTGTCATACAAGATTAATAGGAAACTGTTTGTATGTTTGTCTGTTACTTCATTGCAAACTGCTGTAGTGCTGTACTCTTCATACTCACTGGAAAAACTGTAAATTACTAAAATATTATTGTGTTATGTATGTAATTTTCATGTTTTATTTGTTTTCGATGGCAACCGAATCAACAGAAACCTGATGGTACTTAATCACCACCGTCTGTGGACCTCCCAGAGGCAATTGGCTATCGCTTGTAACTGTACCATCGACCATCAAGCCTGTACTTACACCGACACCCATTGGTCAAAGAGGAACACATCAATACGCCGAATGGCAGCAGACTTGTTCAAAAGGGGCTGAAAAAGCCTACAGCCATTTGCATCCTGCCTATGATCAGGCCATCATTTTCTTGCTCTTATACCAATTCATATGGAATTCGGCGCAGCATGTCTTTTTCTTCTTGAGCAATCCTTTCTAGCCATATCATCTTTCACACAGTTCAACCATCGTTTCTTTGATCTTCCTCTACTCTTATATATCCACATTCATACTCAAATCTTTCCTCACGACATTGTCCTCATTCCTCCGCATCACATGCCTAAGACTAGGTAACTGTCTTTAAATTTTCAATCTTTTTTAAACTCTGAGCAGCTAAGTTAATCAACAAAAGGAATAGACACCTCAACAAATAAATAAATAAAATTAGTTTAATTCAAGTAACAAGACTCATACACAAACAGATACATAAAAGAATACAGACAGGATAACATGCACAGACAAAACGAACACTCACAAGGTGACACTATGTGTGCTACAGCATTGTCGGATATAAAGGCAATCCAGTCTGTTAGAGATCATCGCCAGAACGCAAGCTACACTTATCTTTTTAAACTATCAGGCACAGTCACATGAGAAGCCTAGTTCTAAGTTTGACAGACAGCCGAAACATCCAAGATACTAGGAAGGTGGATGTAATGATGTCATCCGCCGGCTGT
This sequence comes from Noctua fimbriata, assembly GCA_905163415.1. Classification (NCBI taxonomy): domain Eukaryota; kingdom Metazoa; phylum Arthropoda; class Insecta; order Lepidoptera; family Noctuidae; genus Noctua; species Noctua fimbriata. Next base: position 1,160,298 of record LR990934.1, read on the forward strand.
CGTACACTTTGACTGCAAAAACTAGATTGATTGTATTGAGTAATGCTAGACAAAAAATATCAATATTGTTATATGAACATAAAAGGTGATTATTATTATTGGAGATGAATAATATATCATTTGGTTTCTATTGTTGTAAGGTTTCTGTTACTAAGACGATATATGACCGTTTGTCTTGGGCATCATCTGATTGAAGAGCTAGATGTTCTCATAAATCAGTAAGACAGAAAAGGTATATTGCACAATTGGTGTTGTGTACTATTTGTGTTAAGCTGTGCCTATCACAACTGCAAAAACGTCTAAAACGTACCATATACATGGTCTAAACAGACCATTCACATAGCCGTCAACCAAGCATTCTGTACATCAAACTAAGTAACTTTACGCAAAAATTGTTGCTGGGAATCGACTTTTTTTTTGGGGGTGAAAAATCACGTTTTAAGGTAGGACTCGATGGAAAGCACTCAAAGCATTGTGCTGATGGATGGAATAGTACGGGGGTCGTGGAGGTGTGTAAAGTAAAAATCTTACATTAAAAACATGTCTTTAAAAAAAAACTTGTGATAAAGTTGGAACTTTGACCCCCAATATCTTCGTAACTAGAAGGTTCCCAGGTTTGGTCTAGAACAAAAAAAATATCACAAATACGGGGAGAACAAGTGCCTTTCGTTAAATAAACCCTTAAATAGACCCTTAATGTAAACACATTAAGGGTCTATTTACACCCTTTATGTAGCAGCATTGCGCACACCATTCAAAAACATTTTTTTTTAAACTAACTGAATACTACCATTTCTACCTACGTCGAATACCCATCAGATTCAGAGATCAGGTCAGATGCCAATGTCCTTTAATGAATGACTTTCTTTGATGAGCCTACAAACTAAATCCCCTTTAATATTTTTTGCTTGGCACAGAAATCACAAGGAAATCAGTGTGTCCCGTTACACAAGCGGTGAGCGTTTCAAGCGACAAAAGACAACATCCGGTTATCAATCGCTCAATATATCGGGTGTCCTCATTGAATATATCATATTTAGTATAACAGGTCTCGGTATAGAATAGCTATGGGTAGAGGGGAGATTTCTTTTGTGTCACATTTTCACAATACTTTATGTTACCTTATTTATTATTGTTTTTTTGTAAGTGACCCATTATTACTTCACAAATTATTTTATGTTATAGTAAGTAGAGATACTAGTAAAGGATACGATAGACTCGACTCGACATCTAGCCTATCTCGCTGTCTACCTACCAGATTGACTCATAATTAGGTGTTTTTATAGTTACTAAATTAGGTAGTTCTTGCGACACACACGGCAAAGCTTGAGTGGTCTATTCCCGGCCACCAACGACCACAGCGAATATCAATAAATTACTTAAATTATAGCACACTCTCTTCAGCATTATACTTAGTTTCAAACTATATTTATACGTGTTTATACTCATGACAGAGTTACACCACTTGTAGTAATAGACATCACACCCATAGAGGAGATTAGCCTGATTGATTTATCACTGTCCTGCCCTTATCCTAATTTATTTAGGGTCGGCGCATCATGTCTTCTTCTTCCATACTTCTCTATTACTCGTCATCTCATCAGACACCTCCTTCCTTGCCATATCATCTCTCATACAGTCCGTCCATCGTTTCTTTGGTCTTCTTCTACTTTTATAGCCATCCACAAACATAGGTACTTACTCAAAACTTTCCTCACAACATTTTCTTTATTCTTCCGCATCACATGCCCATACCAATCCAACCGATTACGCCACAAGGTGATTGATTATGCTAATAATTACCACTAAAATCTTAAATACTTCACATCTACAGTTATAATTTCAAAGTCAACATCTGCAACTTTATCTACATGTACAGATATAGGTCAGAGCACACATGCAAGCTTATCTAATCTGATGCCAAAGTCAATGACCGGGGAAGTGGCTGACAATGCTCCGCGATTTGTGTGGCAGTTCCTGTGATGTGACCCGATTTATTACAACGAGGGGAGTTCGATAGCCCCGCTCAAAGATGGGTCTACATATGGCTGGGGCTAGATTTTTTTTTGGTTGCCTAAATTGGATAAATTGGAGCAATTTTTTGGTTCTATCAACATAGTGCATGCTCAGTTCTCTGAACTTTAAAAAAAATGGAGGGCCGCATCGGCAGAGCAAACGAAGCGCTTTGCTTCCACATTTATTGTGTGAACCGCCAGTATGTGGAATTAACTGCCGGATTCTCTGTTTCCCGATCATTCTAATCTGAATCTGTTCGAAGTTTGAGTAAATCGGTTTCTTCTAAGGCAAGCGTGCTCCACCCTAGGCCGCTACATCGCTTCACATCAGGCGAGTTGCGGAAAAACGCAAGCAAGTTAAGTGTAAAAAAAATAAATGTGAACTTTGACAAGCAAATATTAATGGTTTCTATGTCAAAAATTTGATGCGAAAGGCAGAGAGGTGTTGTGACTTGGGAGAGTTGTGTGTCCAACAGTAGATGCGACTGAATTCCTTGATTGATGTCAAAATCTCTAGTTACATCAGAAAAAGTTGCCAGAATAATCGACTGTCTTAAAGTTATTTGATCTTGAACTATTTGCAAGAATAGTTATCCTACTTAACCATATTAGTTGCACAGTTAGTGCCCTGTATTATCTGACCCCTCTTCCCACACCACTCCCCCTTCTTTTTTGTCAGAGGGGTGACGTTGAGCAAAGTACAGACTGCGCCTAACCTACATAGTTTTTGTTTATTGATAATTTTACTCTTACAATCCCAGACAGAGCAGATATCATCATCTGCCGAGCCTTTTTGGGGTCGTCTTCCAGTCTAACCTGGTTCAGCTGAATACCAGCATTTTACATGGAGCAACTGGGTAATACGATACTTGGTCCGACTGGTTGTCAGACTTTCGGGCCACTGACTGTCTGTAACGACTGTCAACGATCTACAAAGACAGCCGGGACCAACGGCTTAACGTGCTTTCCGAGGCAGGAAACTCGGTGGACTCGGTGGTCACACATCCACGGAACAACCTGGGCAAGCGCAGCTTAACCTGAAAATCGATCCGAGCGGCTGTTATTATTGAGCCATGATCTCGAGAAACAAAAAAAAACTTTTCTAAAATTCAGTCTTCATACTGTTCTCACGAACATTGTGATTGCTTATTAAACAAATAATTAAATAAACTGTCTAATCAATACAATTGCTCAACATTTATCAAGCACATGCGCCTGAGTCGCTCCACGCATGCGCGTTACATTCGCCGATAACTATAACCCTTTCCTAACCTATTATGACACCCTTCTTAGGCCGCACGTGGCTTACTAATCACTGTACAACAACATTTTGAACTTTATCGTGGGGAAAATTAAGTTCTAAATAAGGTAGCAAGTCTTTCAAAGAAAACTTAAACTTCTACGTACTTTGGTAGCGTGTGAAGAATTTTTAATCTTATTGGCAAGAAAATAAAGTTACAATTTGAGGAGGCGTACTTAATATTAATTAAAGTAGTATTTGTTATGAAAAGCATAAAAGACGAAAAACTTATTACGCAGCTTTTATTTAATGAGCAAATAATTTTCAACCCAATCTTCCTTGAGTTACAGTTTAAAATTCATTAACACTACACTCGGTGATGGCAAATCAAACCCTATCAACGAAGTGATAAAGTTTATTTTCGAGTGATATCGTGGAGATGCGTACACGCACATGTTCCCCCTAATAACAACACGTGTTTGTTTGTCACTAAGTTTGTAACGATGCGGGCGATGCCCGGCGGCTGCGCCTGTATGATCGGATACACAAGTGTAATGTAATGGCCTTTATAATAACTTCAGTAGTTTTCAGTCTACAGCATTCATATCTAATCCTGAAAACACATAATGGAATTCCCTTTTTGACTTGACGATGTAAACTCCAGATCTTTTAAAAAATAAAGTAAAATAATAAAGAATGAAGCTGACCAACCAAATCGCAAGGAAAACAACCAGAAATATTGCGATTTCTGAATAGGATTAAAAATCATCTAAATACTCGTAAGTTGTTTCAAGAATTTTTGTCAAAGCTGATAGCAATTTCAAACCACAAATACACATAGGATAACATCACTCTTGTATTTCCCAAAGAGCTAGGCTGAAGTGATTCCGTATTCGCCAGTTATCTTAAAGTCCCACGTGATAAGGGAGGCGAGCCTATTGACATCAACGTTGGACAGGTCCTGCCTGAAACATGATCGGAAAACCCAACAAAACTTTCCCCGATGACACTTTGCTCACGGTAGTAGTGTTTGCGACCGACACGATAAATACAATCTGTAGTAATCCCGATGGTTGCCGACTGTACCCGATCTATTTGTCGAGGGATCGGGTGGTCTCGGGGGCAACTAAGTTAATTCCGTACATGCTTTTTATTGGGCAATAAAACTTTAACCCTCTGTTTGTTGATGTATTATAGGGATACGACGAATAATAATGGTAATGTTTAGAAACTTTGTTTTAAGAACAGCTCTATTTTAAGGGAGCAGTGGGTAAGTAACTGTGAATCTCGAAAAAAGAGCTTTCTGATATTTTCTAACATACAGATAAAGTTAAAATGCGTTTACAGATGAGCTGTTTCACTTTCCGTTATAATCTTTAATGCGTGAGGATTGCATGCATTTATGGTCTTCCAACGTGGACTGTAGTATAGAAAACTGAAGTGTATCCATAAGGATAGGTGGCAGATGGAATCAAAAGTTCATTCCAAGGTTCCTTTTATTAATGCCCAATTATAACATACGAATCATATTCCTAACAATTTACTTAGCAATTTACGTACTACAACATTAATGCTTTGCTTGCGATACATGACATGTTATTGAATCGACGACTGTCTTAATGGGGATCAGCAAAGGCACGTTCTTACAAAACCTTCTCTGCTTCAAAGTCCAGAATAACCTACTGCTCTAGTTATATAATCAGACAGAAAGACGAAGTCAGTAGTCGGTAGTATTTTAAAGTTACTGCAATTAAAACTAGACAGGTGCACTACTAATTTCAGGTGGTCAACACTGACCATTCTGACCAATCACCAATTTGTTATGGTGCCAAGTTACCGAGCTGCAGGATCAAGGAAATAATTATTCAATAATTGCAGTCAGCACTGCAAATATCGCTAATTAGAACTCGGTGATTATGTTACGGTTAATTATGTTCAAATCGGATGAATTGAGAACTAATTTTTTTCTGTTTTTGGCCGAAAATACACATGCCTGTTACTTGCATTGCATGGAAGTATGCAAGTAGCCCGAATAATTGCCAATTTTAAGTGGCAGTGGGCAGGGCACATTGTTCGCAGAACGGATGGCCGATGGGGCCGAAAACTTCTGGAGGAAGACATTGCGTTGGAAGGCCTCCCACTAGGTGGACCGATGACCTGGTGAAGGTTACGGGGATCCGCTGGATGCGAGTCGCACGGGTCTGGTCAATGTGGCGACACTTGGTGGAGGCCTATGTCCAGCAGTGGACGTATTTCGGCTGAAATGATGATGATGATGATGATGCAAATAGCTTGCTTGTCATATTGCCATAACAGCTTCTTATTGGTTATGTTACGTCCATGCCAGTCACAGGTATGTATATTCCCGTCTATGGCTTTATGAAAAAAAATAGATTCCAAACCAATACAAAGGTCTTCTATCAGTCAATTTTAACATAATTGTATGCATCATCACACTTGGCCAGAGGACTACGACTTACCTTGCAACATATTCACCCATACATCACAAGCTGAGCGAACTGATCACAACAAAGGAAGTTGATCAAGTCGATCAGATAGTGATCATGTAGGCAAGTCATCGGTATGTGGTCAGTGCGCATAGTTGACCTGCTGAGTGGCGCCGGCGGTGGGTTATATGGGCAGGGGATCGGCAGAAGGGTAGGTGTGTCACAATGCTCTAACTAGGGGAGCTGAGGAAAAGTGAATTTATAGCGCAGATCTAAAAAGGAGCTCTACGTCGTTGGTCTAGTAGTCGTACACTGCTGATACTTAGGTCCTGGGTTCGATTCCCAGGTCAGTCAAATCGTTTATTTATTTAACAGTTTATCTACACACTAAATACAGAAAAGAAGAAAGGAACAGAAAATAGTACAAAGGTGATGCTTATTTCTAAAGAAATTTCTTCCAGCATACCTGCGAAAGGAGATACTAAAAAAAGAGATGTAGACATAGTGTGTAAAAGAAGAAGAGAAAATGGAATACATAAAACATAAAGCAGAACTATTTAAACAAAATAATATAAGAATATACTAACATACTTATAAATACAAAGACAAAACATAACAATACTGTAAATATAATTAAATAACTAATAATAAATACTTATGCAACTATGACGAAATGTAAAGATAATGTTTTTATGTTCTTGTTATGTTGTTGTGTGTTCTTGTTCGTTATTGGGTTTCTTCACTATGAATTTCTCAGAAACAGCCCGGGTCTGAATTTGTGGCCGGATGTTGACAATATGGGCTTACAAAAAGTATCTGGCGAATTTGCGACCACCGGACCAAAAAGTATCTGGCGAATTTGCGACCACCGGACCAAAAAGTATCTGGCGAATTTGCGACCACCGGACCAAAAAGTATCTGGCGAATTTGCGACCACCGGACCAAAAAGTATCTGGCGAATTTGCGACCACCGGACCAAAAAGTATCTGGCGAATTTGCGACCACCGGACCAAAAAGTCATTCTAACTCATGGCAGTATGTTATTTCTATAACACTTTATGAAGAGTAATACTTCTGCAGAATCCCTGTCCAAGAACATCCGCTGTGACACACAAGTTGACACCGCCATCCGTATAAAGACTACTTGCTGATTTATTTATACCTCACGTTATCCAGCAGACATCTGCCTGATCTAGAGACAGGCTAAAATTGTCCGCTTATGACATTCGTTGAGTACAAGAATGTATTGATTATATTAGTTTATCGACGGATGTGGACTCAAATAAACGCAAGATAATGCTGGATGGTATTTGTGTGAGATGGTATTTATATTTGATCTTCGGGACGGAAGATAATGAATGAGTAAGTATTTAGAGTAATGCTATTTTCATTGAAAGCTATTTTTTATCAAATATCTGGTGTCAAAACAGATAGCCTAGAAACGTCACACAGTGGATGCCGGAACACCATCGTCGTCACCGAAGCAGCCCTGAGAAACGCTGGCGTGACGATTTGGACCCGTTCCTGACTGACTGGCCGGCGAAGGCAAAATACAAGGAGAACTGGAAAAGAATGGAGGAGGCATTTGCCGAGGTTTGTGATGAGGGAGGGTTCCCTACCATCGTAGTAGGGGAACTCTTCTTTAATCTGTAATTTATTTTGATCTATCTTGATTTTTATTATTTGTTGTTACAGCGGCAACAGAAATACACATTCTGTGAAAATTTCAACTGTCTAGTCAACCTATTATGGATCATGAGATACAGGCCGCTGACAGACAGACGGACGGACCGCGGAGGCTTAGTGATAGGGTCCCGTTAGTTACCTTCCGGGTACGGAATCCTAAAAATGAGTTCTTACGTGTTGGGTATAAAATATTTTTAACTAGGTGTTCCAAAAAAGTATTATAGTAGGTATGTACACTCTCGCCAAAACACTCCCGCAGGACAAGTTCGAGTGTACATAGAAGCGCTCGTCTAGCCTCGGTGTCCCTCGCTTGCTCTCCGCCCCGTGTTGGGTTCTTGTGTGACGTTTCGGAAGAGGCAGGTCGAGGGTGCACAGCCACCTTTAAGATTTTTTTGTGAAAATATGTCTTGGAATCAGCCGTTTATAAATACTTGAAGTAAAAGTCTACTGCCTTAAGGATAAGTAAAAATTCTAGCCTTTAATAGATAAATATTATAGCAAGTAGACGTATTCCTACACCTATAAGAATATAACAGTGTACCAACAGAGGGGAGCTGTTGATGAACATTTGAATATATTTGAAATGTATTAAAAAAACAAAATGGCGGCGTTACTCCTAAATATGGCCACCCATCAGATCCTTGCAGAGCTATATTATTTTACTAGCTTAGTTCGGTAATTGTCCCACAGGGTCGTACTACCGGAATAAAAAGTATCCTATCTGTTAATAAAAGGCTGCGAGGTTAAAATGGGACTGGGTGGGTCATTTCCAGGATGGGTCAGGACAGATGGGCCAGAATCGTCACACTGTGGGTGCCTGAAGACGGGCGTCGTCATCGAGGCAGGCCCAAGAAACGCTGGCGTGACGATTTGGACTCGTTCCTTACTGATTGGCTAGAGGAGGTAAAACACCGGGAGAGTTGGAAAGGAATGGGGTAGGCCTTTGCCCAGCAGTGGGACAGGACAGGTTAATTTAAAAAAAAATCTGTTAATCCAGATTATAAACTATCTGCGTGCCAAATTTCATCCAAATCCGGTCAGTAGTTTTAGCGTGAAAGAGTAACAAACATCCAGACATTCATACATCCTCATAAACTTTCGCATTTATAATATTAGTAGGATTAACTTTGCACAGTTCTTAAGTCCACAAATAAATAAAATATAATTACATAAACAAGTTTTAAAATAACTCCAGTAATCGCTAGCACGCTCGCTCGTTAGGTTAGATAGCGACTGACACACGGAAGGTCAGCGCGGCGCCTTGACCCGCGCGCCATCCTACCCGCCCGTGAGTCACGCGTGCACGCATTCTCTTGCGCACTGTGTAGGGATAATGAACGCGCTTGACATCTTTCAATGTCTGAAGGGTTCATGAAAATGTTTACGAAATGAGTCAGAAAAAAATCGGCCAAGTGCGAGTTGGACTCGCGCATGAAGGGTTCTGTACCATCGTAGTAAGGGTACCCTTTAATTTTTAATTTATTGTTATTATTTGTTGTTATAGGGGCAACAGAAATACACATTCTGTGACAATTTCAACTGTCTACCTACTACAGACCATGAGATACAGCCCGCTGATAGACGGACGGACAGTGGAGGCTTAGTAATAGGGTCCCGTTGGTTACCCTTCGGGTACGGGACCCTATAAAACCATAAAATCAAAGCTTCTGCTATGTTATCTCTCCACTACTCTTGGTTCACTGGTAAAGGAATGCCTAGTCAGCCTTTGTATTCTTTGAAGGGCTAGGCTAAGGATGTATGTAGTACATCAACTTTTCACTAGTTATGTTTAAGTCCCATGTAATAGGGGGCGAGCCTATTGCCATCAGCCGGTCACAACTCCTTGGTAAAATACCCCAATTAACAATTTGTTCGACCCGGAATTAGAACTCAGTAGATCAAGAGCAGTTGCGCTTGGGACCACTAGACCAACGAGGCACTTTTAAAGTACCAACAGCCTTGAGATTGGGCATCTAACAGAGTTAGTTTTTTTTTTGTTATCAAATTAAGTGCGACACTGGCCGATACAGGAAAAGAAAAGCTCCCTAATTATGTTCTTTATTTAGAAGAGAAAAAGATTTTAGATAGCTCGCTCCTCGCTTTTATGGGAATTAACATAACTAGCGAAATGTGGGTAAGGTGTGTGCAAATATACTGAGGTAAAACTCTATCTAAGCCTTCGAGGATTACAAGCGTGATGCTGTGTTGTGTCAAAGAATATTTTGCAGTGCAGGATAAAATTAAATATAGATTGTTATCCGACTAATATTATAAATGCAAAACTTTGTGAGGATGGATGTTTGTTACTCTTTCACGCAAAAACTACTGAATGGATTTGGATTAAATTTAGCAGACAGATAGTTTATAACCTAGATTAACACAGAGGATACTTTTTATCCCGGTAATATGATCCCGTGGGACAATTATAGAACTCCTCGCGGGCGAAGCCACGCCACGAGCATAAGCAAGTTGCTAATAAATAAATAAAACGAACTTGTGTTAAAACTCTCAACCACAGGTATTACAGGGACAGTTCAAAACAAAACAGCAACAAATTCTCCAAAACAATGACTGGTTAAAAATAGTTCTAACTAACAGAATCGTTACGTGTAACTACAACACAATTAAGAGCTGAAATGAATCAATACGATGTTAATGAAACGAATACCGTCACTTATGTGTTCGTTGGTTACATCAGACTCGGTGTTTTTCTATTGTTAAACATAAGACACATCAGTTGCTTGAAAATTCTCCTGGATAACATTCGGATGTGGAGGAGGTCGTGGCTAAATAATAACAGCCGCTCGGATCGATTTTTCGGTTAAACCGTGCTTGCCTAGGTTGGTCTGTGGATGGGTGACTACCCATTACATACCGAGTTTCCTCCGTGCCTCGGAAAGCACGTTAAGCCGTTGGTCCCGGCTGTCATTTGTAGATCTTTCACAGTCGTTACACGAACATACAAAAATTCTGACAACCAGTCTTACTAGTGGTATCGTATTACCTAGTGTAGTCTGTACTGGGTTGTGGAGGTCAGATAGACAGTCGCTCCATATAAAATACTGGTTTTAGGTTGAAAACCGATCCTAACATAGTTGGGAAAAAAGCTAGGCAGATGATGAACATTCGAATGAGGATACTGGAAAATTAACTGTGACTTTCTTTGTCTGCTTTCTCTTTTAAACTGAACATGTGGAAAAAACATATAAATATTCAGAATTGTCCAAGACTGAAACCAAGCACACCACCTGCTACGATTCTTACATGTAAATACCTACGTACTCCATACTCATATCTACGGATGTTACTGATTGTGCTTGTTGCAAACAATTTAACTAAAATGCATAATTGTATTTTCGATTCAAAAACCGAAAATACAATTATCCGTATTTACGTTACGTTTAATGCGCACGCTCGTGCTAGGATCACGCCTCTGGTCATACATGCAAGCTGTTTGCTAGTATAGTACTTGCACCTGACTGAAGAACATCATCAAATCCTTCTGGGGCGTTATTATCAGTATTGTTTCTTTACCTTGGTTGCTATCTATAATTTTAATTTGGGTTAATCTCCTATTAAACCGTAAAAGCCTTTCAATTTCGCTAACAACACCAAAAACCTAAAGCCACTACAATTAAATCACTACCATAATAATAATGTCCTACTACGTTTGTGCCCCCCCCCCCTCCCTCTGCCACCTTCATGTCCCCGCGACCTAGATTAGTCAATTGTTTACAGTAATCCAATTGATTAAGTGTAACTGTATTGTAAGTACTTACCTACCCACTGTCCGTAGTGCGTCACGTGTCCTGTGTTTTATGTAATTAGGGTGAGCTGGGGCAAAATGGACATGTGCTGTGTTTGTCAAAGGGAAGTTTAATTTTGGAAAACAAGGAAAAACAAAATAATAAAGAACCTGCTGACGAGATTGGAATATATTATAATTATGTATTATGTACAGCCTGTATGACACTAGAGAAGAAACAGTTCCCAAAATGTCAAGTGCTTGTGCTTGGATTAAAAAATAATCGATTACTCTTTCTGGTAATCAACGCTTTGGAATGTGCAACTACAGTACTTTCACAGTTATTATGCCTTGTGACTGGGACTGTAGCTTCGTTTTATTGTTGCCTTTGTTGGGATCTTAATGAGTAGACTGTATATGGTTGGTTTTTTGGTGTCCGTGGCAGAGTGTGTGGCGACTGAAAATGCAAACTCTTATTTCTTCTCAAAATAATATAGCTGTAGGACAAGCAACTCGCGTGTTTATTTTATAATCTAGACACAACCAAAGCAATGTTGCAAGTATAAAAAAAACTCTGTTGGTGTTGCCAACAGCCTTTGTTTCGACAGTTCAAAAGAGCCTGTAACTGGCCTTCTTGAAATAAATGCTTTGATTTGCTGCTGGTGGTACCTTTATTTCAAAAGAAGTACAGTGACCAAATTTCACAATTATGTAGCTGAAAAAACTTAGGGAGTCTCCGAATTATTTAGGTAGACTTGCTTATTGTTACGATTTATACTTACCTATGAGAATACATGAGAATGTACCATCGCATACTGTTTACTAGCACTACCACATGAGAAAAGTCAAAAGACTCTGATTCAGGACTCAAACAGTGTTAGTGCAAAAATCAAAACAACCAATCATAATCTGTCATACTGATGTCCACTTTTTCCACTTCCACCTTTCAGTATACGCTTGCTACCAAACGCGGCAAGTCTGATTGACGCGCGTGGGAGTACTATCTGATACGACGCACTGATAACACACTTCTGTTACTTCAACGTACTTCATTTAGGCTAAATGCGTGCCGCGAGTCAATTTGGATATCTTGATCCAATTTAGGGTGACATTTCGCAATGAAATGTGGGTCAACGGATTTGGCAGTATCAGCTTGATGTGAGAAATGCAGTATGATATGGAATTAGGTTAATATTTGGTGATTGGTAATAATTAGTCACCGATACTTATGCATGGTAATACTCATCATTCTGATCAAATCAAAGTGCTTCTCTGTTTCAGTGGTCGCAAGCGCTTATGCCGATCATAAGGGCATGGGTTCAATTCCCAGTCCGAGCAAAGTGTTATTGGGATTTTCCATGAGGAATTTTTCAATAGCCGCTCGGAGTTTGGATTCGTGTAGTCACGGTTCGCGAATTGTAGATGTTTTATAGGTACACCTCGGCCTAATCCTTCGGATAATACCGGCAAGGTGTGATGTTGTTATTGAATAAATAAAGCATCACGACCAATCTAGTAAAATATTCATCGAGCAAGCTTTATGTTTGCCTAAAAGTCCCAGATAGACTTCAAGCTTCAAATTGAGCCTCTGAGCTTTCGGGCAGGTGATTGGCCCCGGTGAACGCTCGCTAGATTTGATAAGATTCGGCAGTTCTGCGAAACAACGGGCCGTATGTGTCACTGCTGTGTAAAGTAAGTATAGTCAGAATCTTTGATGAGAAGATTACTAAGCTATAAGGATAAGACTTAATTGGAAAATGCCATTGGAACTAAACCAGAATAATTTTAAATAAAAACAAAGCTGAAAAAATCGAAAAGAGTAAGCAAAATATCATCGGTGTAAACTAATATTTTATTAGCTATTAACTCGGCCCCTCCATTACAAAACAAGTTCTTGTCTATTTCATTCATTCACAAGTTTCTAAATGGATTCCTTTGAGAAATTAAAACTTCACAACAGTTAAAAAAGATATATCATATCAAGTTATATAATTACGAAGTTATACTGAAGTAATCTGCAACAATAAAGTGTAATCCTCACTAACGCCATGTTGTCGGCGCGTCGCGCGTCGCTGTCACCGACCATATGCGCACGCGTCGCTCGTAAACGAGTATTATTTCGTCTTCACATTTGACGCGCTAATTTTGGCACCTGATTGTAATGCAGTTTATATTTCATTGGTTGTGAATGTCGTGATGACCCAGTGGTTAAGGCATTGCCTCTCACGCATGAGGTTGTGGCTTCAGATCCGGGTAAGCACCAATGTGACTTTTTCAATTCATAATAATGTACTTTCGCCTATGTACATACGATGAGTCTTTTTCGATGTTTTTGTTTTCGTAAAAAAAGATGGGAAAAGGAGATTTATCAATCACGGAATCGACAATACCTGGACAAGCTTTTGGTCTATGAAGACTGTAATAAAATAAATGATCCTTCACACCTACGCTCTGATGCTTGAGTCCTAGTACTCAGCAGCAGATTTTTTTTTCACTATCAAAGCATGCGCCAAAAACGAAAAATTAATCCTAAAAAAGAAGGAAAGAAGATAAAATCCTAGATAGATAGATAGATAAATAAACAAACTACCCAAAAAGGGTTCAACACAGATCAAAGTGGAACCTTCACAGAAGTTCAATGTCTACAATCAAAAGTTCTGCCTGTACGGAAGTAGGCGATCTTTGCCGAGTGTTGCCGAGTGTTGCCGAGCGGTCACGGCCCTTGGTTAGCTGTTCATGGGCTAGCTATGTTTGGGCATCAAGTGTCTGTGTGACTCAGAGCAATTATACTTGATGGGCAAGGAAAACTTTAGGGAACAAGTATTGCGAATGTTATGCCTTTTTGGATAGGAATTTTTTGAGGGTTACACTTCCTATGCTAATAACGACTATAGGTACAGACGCCAGCACATCAAGCTGCCCGAAACTGTCAAATTTTCTCAATTAACCTTGAAGCTAATGCTTTAGCTATAAATTTGAAAATCTATTAAAGGAATTTGACAGGTTCTGTACTTAGTTTGGCGCATTAGTATTTGTTGATTCTGGCTGTCTCTCGCAGATGACCTGTGACAGAAATGTTACAGGTATAGTCAGAAGCTCGTAAGCCAATCTTGGTTACAGTTATGGCGATCTATGAATTACAGTAGGGACCAAGGGGACATCGTAACTGGATGGTGCAGGTCAGTATGCAGCGTATTTCAGCTAGGTTAGTTAGACTGGAAGTGTTGAGATTAGCACAAAAAAGAGTGACCCACCAAGGAGTGGGTGAATTTGGACTGTAGATGATGAAGACTGGAAGCCGACCCTAAAAAAGTTGAAAAAAGGCTCAGTACTTCAGCAGTGCGTAATTAATAGATAAGGGAGTAGGTACTTATGCGGAAGGGAAGTGGTACAGGTCAATCAAACTCTACATGCGTTAGCGTGAGGAGTAAGTGACCGGCAGGAGTGAGTTCCGAAGTATTTCATTGTTAGCAGTGTGTTCTCTTAAAACATTCCAATCACATTATTACTTAAATTTTTGAAACGGTAAAAAGAACCGACAAAAATATCATATCCTGGCGCGTATGGCGCCAGGATATGATATTTTTCGGCGACACAAGAACAGTGATATGCCTGAAGGTCAAAAGTTATGATAAGCGATCACCTGAATAAGGCCAGGTCCTCAAATATTCGCGGAAGGGCCTTAAACACAGCTGTTTATTAGTTCTTCACGCTATGTCCATATAGGGACAGCAGAATGCGCGTGAATCACTTCATATAAACTGTGTTATTCATTACTGTAGTAGCCGTGTGTACTAGGTCAGATTCTGTTGAGTTTAACACCCTATTGGCATTGTCACCGAAGCACGCAAGGCAAGGCATTAATGCGGGGTCTCACACTTGATGACACCTAAAAGTATGCCTAAATAAAAGTGGTATCTTTCAGTAGTTGAAATTCAGTCATCCGACGTTGCTTACTGACAGTGAAAACTATAAGAAAATTGGAGTCAAGCACTAATATGACCTAGTAGTGGTTCGCAATTTGAGCCTGTTGGTATTTTCTTTTCAAACTGATAGATATGCTACTTATGCTACCTCACGATGCGGCCTTTTGACAGAAACTGGCGATGGTGTCTTTCACATTGGTGGTGGTTGATTCCTAAAACTCAGGTCCTTAGTCTAACCCAATCACACAATTATTAAGCTTACAAACTTCCATAAAACTATGACATAATTATAACATGTCATAATTTCACTACACCACATGACATCACAGTCTCACTAGATATAGTGCTACAAGGACCTTTAAATCTAATAATGTTGAAAAACTCGCTGTTTGGCATTTGTGAAATTGTAACAAGATTTAGAGTTTTAGTTCCGATTTTAACCACGGGCCAAAAGATCCTTGTACAGCTATATTCTTAGACGCACTACCCGCCTTGTTACAACTACAAGGTACATCTATGTATGGGCATCAGTAAGTGATTCATCATGCTCTTATTACAAGAATACGAAGCTCAATGGGTCAGATTCCTTGGAACTTGATGACTTGGTAGGACCGTTTACTTTTAAAGGTATGACTTAAAAGACCTTGATTAATGGAATAGACGTAGTTCTTTGAAAGTATGTTACGTTGAGTTTGTAGAAATTACTTATTTGTTATGAATAGCTGGGCTATTTTTAACAGACTTCTAAAAAAGGAGGTGGTGTGGCCACCAGTATTTTTTTTCATGTATTTACACCGATTACTTGATTACGACGAAAGATTCACGTGATTCTTTTTTCATTTGGTAGAAGTGGTCCCTTATGAATGTTATTCATTTTCCTTGAGTATTTTATGAGTTAGCTTAGCTATTTTAATACGTATTTTTTCTTCTTGGTCTATGTTGACGACATGATGCGTCCCTTAATAACTTCTAGTTACAATGTAAAATTAATTCATGACAAGAATTTGGGTGGACAACTGGAAACCAAAAACTACAACTAAAAAGGGTAATAAAAAAAATTTCTTTCAATAAAAAAACTGAAAGTCGGTTTTTTTTCAATAGTGATGATGTGGGATATGAGAATAACTCAGATTTTAAGAAAGAAATCTTTTAGTTTTCTGTAATTCCCCATTCCAAGGTGCACTAAAGGTCATTGATAGTTTTCGTCTAACAGTTGAAAAGCGGCCATCCTGTCCTCTATTACCAAGTCCTTAACTTAACATTCATTATCAGGGTTATTTAGACTCAATGTGTATTATAAAATAATTGTGTGTACCCTGCCTCCAAAACGGTGAAGACGTGCGGGTCACCGGTCTTCTCATACAAATGAAAGGGTCTAGAAGCGCGAACATTGCACACGGACCGTGTGTAAATAGATTGCAAATTTTAATTTTGCCATCTATTAAGCTCTATTAATATACCTCAAAAGACTCATTGCAACACTGCCCCCACAATACAAAAGGACAAAACCCCATATTTTTGGCTCTTCCTGCGTAATTATGAATTTGCATCATTCGCGCACATTTCGGCACAAATTGCGAACGTTACGAATATTGCGATAGAGCTGCTGGAAATCAAAACGTTTTTGGAAATTATCAAAATGGTATGTTGTGCACACGACACACCGAGTAGCGTTGGGATGACCAGCTGGTAGGAATTTTCTTGGATTTCTCCAAATAATTTTTAACGTCTGTCGTGTTTGAGAAAATGTCGCTGGTCACCTTAGTCCAGCAATTTGTTTTCTAAATAGATAACACTATACTAATTTTATGTTGTCTATGCTTTACTAAATTGTTGTATCCTTTTAAGAGCAGTTGTGATACAAGTTCTTTTTGAGCATTTCCCTCGGCCACGAGAAACATGAAAAACGCTAGTTGCTTGACGCCAGTCGCATAACGCGAGGCCGTGAACAGTGCCTCCGTTGTGCCTACTGCATTATTACCAACACCCAGAAATATTAAAGAGTACAATTTTTTCTGTAAATTCACCGGTGCCCATATCTTGCAATGCTGCTCAGCGATCAGAAAGGTATGGATGGTGGTTTCACTTCCCCTCCTTCAAAAAGTATTGGTCGCCGAGTCTGGAATTGCCTCCATCGGACTGAGATAGTAAGGGACAAGAAACTGTACACTTATCTGCGCATACACTTGTGTACTATCACATCTCTCGCATCGATGGTTCGAACGTTGTCGAAATTCGGTCTGAAGGACTTATTACCTGTCCTAAGTTTACACCACTAAGCTGGTCCACCTACCGCAGCTCATCGTATCTTGCCGATCGTCACGTGCGGACAAGTAAACAGAGTATTATGGGCGCGCCGAGGATATTAGGGCGCCCACTGTCACACACAGATATGGTCAGAACGGACCGGTAACATAAAGGTATGGTGCAGTAGGTGAAGTATGAACAATGGTTGGAGCAAACCAGTTTATGCAAATGCAAGCGGGCATTGAAAAATAACTTAACCGGACAAGATGAAGAGAAGATTAGAAATAAATGAAGTCCTTGGATTCAGTAATGTCAATAAGGTACATTACTGTACATTTACTGCCCCGTTGGTGAGCGTGAGACCCTTGGCTCGATTCCCAGGACGAGCGAAGTGGTTCTGGGTTTAGTGATAGCCTGGAGTTGGAGGCGAAATACCCCCGTGTCGCTAAAAGCAAATAAAGCCGTCGGCCTAATCTCTGTTCCGTCGTATTGAATTATCGTACCGTCAGATAATGCGAATAAAGGAAGAGAGAGTGCTCCTGTGTCTGCGCACACACTTGTGGACTTTAATATGTATTTCCTGCTGATGGCTGCACCGAAACCGGTCAGGAGAACTTCCTAACCCATTAATGCAATTGATGTCACTTCTTCATCACTAACATCACCCGAAGTAATACTTCGCCTGGTGCTGGGTCAAGGCCTCTCTTGGCTGTGTTACTCTCCACGTCCCTGAGACAGCCTCATCCAGGTTTTACATTTTAGTGCCACTCAGTTATACTTCTGCATCTTCCCTGCCAAGCGACAAATCCCCGTGGGTGTCTCGATAGCATTCTTGTGGTTTCGCAAGTCGTCCGGTAACAGGCTACAGATCTAGGCGAGATACTAGTACCGTGGAGGACGTCTTCATTATCATAGGATTTGGTCATGCTGGTATTAAGATTGTCTAAATGTTGTGTGTGTTGCAATTGTGGTTCTTCGTATTGTTAGAAATAGATGAAGTCCTTGTAAGGGGCTCGGGAGCTAAATTTTAGCAGCCGCAGGGACAGCCGATTTTAGGTTAACCTTGAAGGTATAAATTTTCAAGGTCCAACAACGTTTTCCAAAGTTGGTCCGTTTCATCCCTGTCTCGGATTGGTCCCGGCTGTGATTTGTAGATCTGTGACAGTCGTTACGCACAGTCAGAAGCTAGAAACTCTGACAACTAGTCCTGCCAAGAGGTATCGTGTATTAACTGGTTTGCGGAGGGCAGATTGGCAGTCCCTCTTTGTAAAATAATAGGTTTGAGCTGCATGTAAATGGATACTCATAATTTACAATTATTTACTATAGTTGTTAAAAAGCTAGGCAGATGAAGATGAGGGCCCGCGTGAATGATACTGGTTCCACTTCTGTTTCTGTAGAGAAACTAGTTTTCAAAAAATCTACCTATATTCGGGAACGACTATTTTCGTAGCAATAAACTTAAGGTAAGTACCTTAAGTTCCATACCATCTTAGTAGGGGAGCCCCCTTTAATATATTTTATTTTACAGAAATACACATGCTGTGGAAATTTCAACTGTCTACCTATTACGCTGACAGACAGACGGTCGGACGGACAGCGGAGGCTTAGTAATAGGGCCCGTTGGTTACCTTCCGGGTACGGAACCCTAAAAGTTGAGATAACTAGAAAGTATTTCGAAGTTAATGGAACTTTAACAGGTTGTTTGGGGGTACTAGAAAGACTATCCTAAGTTTTCGACTTCGAGGACCTGTCATTGGTGGGGGGGACAAAAACCTCAGTTTTTCGCTTACATCTCTTTAACTAATCACATTTTGTGTACCATATTAGAGGACAAAGTTGAAGAACATTAAATTTCCAAAAAGTTCGTTGGTGAACCGCCGGAGAGTCAGCCGATCAAAGTTAAACAAACTTAAAATGTTAAAAATAGCATTGGTAAAGTTCCATTAACTTCGGAATATTTTCTTTGCTATACTCTAACGGAAAAACACCTAAAATCTGTTTGTAATAAAGCCGCTCGCATATCACAACAACACTCATTTTAAATTAACTGAATCATATCCTATTAATTATATTCTCATAAACATAACTCAAACAAAGCTCTTAATAAGCGCGTGCGCAGTATAAACATTACAAACAATTAGCTAGCATCGCATAAGGAAGTGTTTACACTAGACGCGACGCCTGGACCGGCCCGCGTCTGTGCGGCAAGCTATTCATTATATTGTAAGTGGTATGCAGAATGGGAGCAGTAATTAAAATGACAGTTATGATTACTAATTAATGTTATACATGGCAGATACTACGTAAATTTATTAAGTACCTATAGTCTTTCTTATTAATTATGGAATCAAGCGTTACTTTGCGGAAATCCATGAAATCAAAGTGTATGCAAAATATTTTGTGTTTCGCGAAAAAGATTGAAGCCTTGAAGAAGACCAAGCTTATATGCAGGATGCAGTAGCATTAGCAGCACCCTCATGCTCGCAAAAATATGCATATGCAGGAAAAGCGAAATTTAGGATGCCATGCACCCAAACCGATTGGTTGTGCTGCATCGTGCAACCAACCCTGGATCTTTTTCGCGGAATAAACAAGAAATATTTTATAATGTTTTAAGTTGACTAAGCATTGAAATGATGAAATAATCTCGATTGTATGGCTTATTATTAATTTAAATTTTTTGAAATATTTGTACGCTGGAAACAGCAGAATATTATGGACATCATATTTTGTGAAACACCTAATTAACAACAATATTCTGACAAATAAATTTTATTCTATTCTATTCTATTCTAATGACATGGAAAGTGTTCTTTACAATGGTATTGTTGATCGAAGTTACAATACTCAACCTCTTCGAGGTTAAGTTTAAGAACGATTTGGGGAATACCTATAACACAGGTAGGTACTTCTCGATCAGCACACTCAGCACCGTGCTTACCAAGAAAATCCAGTTTACCTGCAAGAAACAAAAAGATATGTAAAAAATCAAGCGAAGTCAAAGCTAGAATGTCATCAGCTATTATAATTTATATCTCTCTGTTACATTTCATCCAGCCCTCTTCCTCCATTTCATCCCTCACACAATTCATCTATCAAGTATATGGTACTCAGGTCGTCAACAAAATGAAAATCAATCAAATAAAAGTCATTTACATACATTAGGATAAGAATCTGCACTTTTTGAACTTCAAAATTACATAGGACAGCCCCAAAATCTTCCCGCCTGCCCCGCCTGCCTGGGTTCGATTCCCGAGTCGGGCAAAAACTGTTATCGGGTTTTTGCATTAGGAATTTCTCAATAGTAGCCCAGAGTTTGGAAGTTGGTATGATACCACCGTGCCTCGGAAAGCACGTTAAGCCATTGGTAATGACAGTTGTGCAACGGTGCCGGCGCGGCGGCAGGAATAACACCAAAGTATGAGCTAAGTAACATTCATAGATCTCGGGGTTAGTCTCATGGCACATAACCACATCCTCCGTACACGTTCGGGATCGTCTCCCACTCGTTAGTTTTTGCGCGTTGCTTGCGCACCCACGCCCCCATCTAACTAGTAACATACTCATTTATGTACTAATGGACTTGTTCACAATTACGTATTTTCATCTTTGGTTAGACATGCTTCGTTTTTGTAGAACATGTTTTTTTGCGCTGTTTTTTTTTAGAGCCTAATGTAAATTTTAAACGTTTTATTTGGGGTCCATAGCTGGTCGAAATGCTTAGTAAATAGACTTAACCTAGCATGTAACGCAGGCCCCTGTAGCACATAGGTTCCCACGGAGGGTTACAAATTACAAAACCCTGTCCTAGCCTCATTTTTAAGGTTATCGGTGCTCTTAACTGGGCCTCCCACACTACTAAAATTTATTACTTATTATAAAATTTCGTTATTACTTTTTTATTTTTTTATGTAGGAAATACGCAAGTTAGGTGATACGGGAAACCAATGGTTTTTGGTGACGAAAAATATATTGAGGAAATCTGTACAGCACGTACAAAATCAGATATGATAATATTTTGATTCAGGTGTCCGATTGTTCCAATCAAAATGCAGTCTGGGTATTCCTGATGATTTGTCCAGTTGCAGGAAAACTAACAAATTCATACTATGTAAAATCAGTTGATTAGAATTGAATGCTAGTTCCGAATTTAGCGCTGAACTTAAATGGGTAGTGGTGATGATACCAATATTCAAAACACATACATGAAAGTACACAATATTATGTCATCAACCGGTGTTTTTTTGAGTACAGGAAAATTCCTATACTTACAAAAAAAGAACAAGCTTAGTTTTTGCCTTACAACAATATGTATGTTAAAGAGTAACCCATGGTACAATAATATACAGAATAATACCTATTTGTATGGATTCCATTTGCTCCGCCACTGCGCCAATTGTGCCATCAAAGTCGCAATAAAATCAAGACAAGATTATATGCTAAACAACATTTTAATTAAAACAATACAAAACGCATCAGAACAGTACCAGGACCCATTCATTACAATATACATCGCCGTCGCGGCGCCTGCGACCGTAAAGTCGACCGTCCACGATGTGCACTGGCAGGTTTGCCACGTAAGCTGCGTGGTTCATTTGTTTGCCAGCATCCGTGCGTAGACGCAGTGCACGATCCTGCCTACATTCACACAAAGCAAAGCCCAGTTGTGTCGTGGTGGCAAGCGTGACTGCTGAGCGGATCCTGGGTTTAATTCCCGGGTCGAGCAAAGTTTTATTCAGTTTTTTCCAGTAGGAGTTTCTCAGTACCATCGCGGAGTTTGGGAATTGGTGGTATGATACTCCCGAGCCCCAGAAAACACATTAAGCCCTTTTTTTTATGAAATCATTAAATGACCCCCCCGCTCTGGGCGGAGCGGAAGGGAGTGTCAGACTTGTACTGACTAAAACCCATCCATGTTCCTTCTTTGCCCTTTGTGTTCAGACCGCGGTATCTCTTTCGAACAGTCCCGCAGCCCTGGCAGGCATCGGCCCGTGCGGACCCCTACATGGTTACTGACATCTCTTTGAGGCGCGCGTGACATTAAGCCCTTAGTCCTGCGCCTGATCTCTCGCCTATCATTTTGGATTGCCGTCCCATTGAACTACGCGAGTAAGGGGAAGAGATTGCACCTGTGTTTGCGCGCACACATGCACCATAATTACTCTCACGTCGATGGCTTCTCTTCGCTAAATTTGGCCGTCATGAAAGCAGTCAGAAGGACTTACAAAGCGAAACTAGCAGCGTAATTTAGCTGTTCTGCTGTGGAGCGGTGCCTCAAGACCTCTTCATCCAACTGCATACATTACGACTTGTGATGTGTCGCACAATTGTATGATTTAAGAGTAACACTGATACGTTATCTGAGATGCAGCTGCTGTAAACAGATGAAGTCATACAGGGTTGGGAATATTCCTTTACTCCTAGAGTCTGTTTTTCCGGAATGATAAAAAATGCTTCAAGTCTTGAGTATCGGTTGCTTCCATTAGTACACATGCACCAGAGATCTGGATGACTCCATAAAATTGAAATCACAGGGTGATTTTGTCAAATGGGCGCGGATTGCTTCGTTGATCTAGCGGTCGCATGCGCGACTACTGAGCATGAGGTCCTATGTTCAGTTCCCGGGTCGGACAGTGTTATAGTTAAAAATAACTGGCGAAATATGGGTGTACTGTTAGGTACACCTCTGTCTACCCTTTCTGGGATTACAAAGCGTGATGTTATATGTATGGACTATGTTTGAAAACTTATCTTGTTCTTTCATGTAGTGAGGAATCATGGATGTTCCATTAGCACTAAATTAATAAATGACAACAGCAATGTGATACGTATGTACAATGATACTAATTATTTAACTTTTTTTTAGGATGGGAAATCATCAAATTACCCCCCCCCCCCCCCGCTCTGGGCGGAGCGGAAGGGAGTGTCAGACTTGTACTGACTAAAACCCATCCATGTTTCTTCTTTGCCCTTTGTGTTCCAGGGCCGCGGTATCTCTTTAGAACAGTCCCGCAGCCCTGGCAGGCATCGGCCCATGCGGACCCCTACGTGTAAGTATTTAACTTAAGTTTATCTCCGGTGTTAAAGAAAAAAACGCGTTCCTTATTAATGACAATTACCCAAAAATCATCAATAGGATGATCCTCTGCTTTGGGGTCACCCTCTAGAAAATATAATGATAGGCTCTTCTCAGTATCCCTTCGGTGAATTTCTCGCCGCCCATTTAAAAAAAAAAACAAGGTATAGGTACTTGATTCGCTCGACCAGCCGGTGACGTCTATCAAAGATATTAGCATGAGAACTCGCCAGCTCTACACATCCTCGTTGCAACTGCATACAATTAAGGGTAATTGAGTTATCTGACACATGTTGAGTAAACAGATGAGATCAGACCGTACGGATGTGTGGCGCCCTTTACAGATAGTACTTGTAATGTGCTTGTTGGCTTTGATCTTGAGTGGTTTTTAATTGATTTTGAATAGAGATGCTGTGTTAGAAGAATTTTAATGATGCTTTTTATTCATGAATCATAGATATTTGATAAGCTTTATGGTAGACTAGCTTATGATCGCGGCTTCGTTCGCATGGAGTTCAATAATTGTCCCACGAGATCATACTAAAGAGATAAAAAATATCCTATGTGTTAATCCAGGTTATAAGTTATCTGTGTGCTAAATTTCATCCAAATTCATTCAGTAGTTTTTTGCGTGAAAGAGTAACAAACATCCATCCATCGATCCTCACAAACTTTCGCATTTATAATATTACTAGTTTTTGCCCGCGGCTTCGCTCGCGTTAATTTAGAACTTGACGATCAGTTCGGGTTGTACAAAATTTAAGATATGCAAAATTTCACGATGATCGGTTCTGTGGTTTAGGCGTCAAAAGGTAACAAACAAACTTACTTTCGCAATTATAATATTAGTTAGGAAGTAAGAATCACTGATATTTAGTAAGCTTGATGGTAGATTTCAGTCAAATTAAGCTGATGACTGACTTGAATCTGGTAACAAGAGCTCTCGAGTTTGTACGCACCATGCGTATGCTGCTCTATCAATTGCGGTGTAAGTTTCTTCTTGAACGGAGTTGCTGCGGCCAAGATTACAGCTGGTCGTGCAACAAGTCATGACTGCATATCGCGTGAGGTTCTTTAGACCCTGACGACTTCATTAAATGACGAAAATACTTTATCTGTTATTTTCGTTACGGTACTTACTTTTATCTATAAGAAGAGTTCTTTGCTTTGAAATGTGAGAATTTTATATCTGCTGACATATATGTATAACACTGAAGTGTTTAAATTTAAAAAAAAATAACCAACATCAAAAATAACAGAGTGGAAAATAACTTTAGTTTCCGAAGTCTGTGTCGTTTGTTTGTTTCATGGATTATATAATGACTTCTCAAAGTAAAGTTATTTTGCACTTTTTAGTGTTTATTTTTTTTAAATTGGTTATTTTTTTTTTCAAAAAAGTTTTCATTTTACCCTTTTTAGTTGTCACATGTCCTTGTCAAGTATCAATTTTATTTTGTAACTAAAAGTTAAAAGAACATAGACGAAGAAGAAAAAATGCATATAATAGAGGATAACTCATAAAGTACCGAAGTAAAGTTAATAAAATGTAAATGGCACCACCGCGCGAGCTACTCCTACCAAATAAAAAAAAATCACTTAAATCGGACCAGCAATCACAGACAAATCGGTGAACATACATGAAAAAAAGATTCTGGTGGAATACATAACCTCCTCTTTTTTAAGATGTCGGTAAATAGAAGATACCTATTCAATGTGATTAAATAATATAGGTACAGCTTTTGTAAAACTTCTAGAATCATCCAATAATGAAGTTCATCTGCAATGCAAACATCAACCAATCGGAATGCACTCATAAATCTGTTAATTGCAACTGATTGGTAATTAACGAGTCTCAACTGCGCGTGCGCAGGCTACACGTGATATATCAACCAAGTGGTTCATTCGTTCATTAAAAGGTTTGCCATAGAGTGGCTTTAATGTACGTTGATTAAAATGTGTTTAATCTTTTTTAGTATGGGTCGGACGTGGTGTCCTAGGGGATAATTAAATACGATGACCTTGAGTTTAGGTTGAGGAGAGCTGGTCCTAATGCGATTATGTAGCTTCCTTTCCGGCCTACATACCTGTCATACTATACAAATATGTACAGACGCCAGCAAATCAAGCTACTGTCTGTCAATTTTCTTTAATAGATTTTCAACTTTATCGCTAAAGTATTAGGGTCAAGGTTGATTGGGAAAATTTGACAGTTTTGGGTAGCTTGATGTCTGTATAATCAACGTTCTGCTGCGCATAACAATATCGTTGGCTTGTACTAACTAAAGTTACAGTAAGATGATTTCCCGCCAGTAAGGCCAACTAGAGTTCTCAAGTAGTATTAATTTACCTAATTAGTTAGAAATTCACTTCTAAAACTTCTTTACTGAAAATGCATATTTAGTCTTGATTGACAGAGCTTCCTACGAGAAACTGCAAATATTTAAAAACAAATTAGATTTCTCTCACGAATGAGTAGCTAAATTCTCTTAATTCCGATCTCCAGTCTGATATGAACGTCTTATTGCGATAGGTACTCAAAGTCGCTCAGTATCCATCTTTTAACTTTATTTATTATTTTTGGGAATAAATATAACATGGTTTAAAAATTATTGGAATCGATTCAGTTACTTATCCTGAACAAACTATATTCAGGTTTCGCATATACTAAAAATAATGTTATATAGATTATTACATTTCTTTAGATACTTAACAGTCAAATACGGAAGAATTTCATAGAAAACGAAGTTACTTCACATTCGCAAGTCTGCTTACGATTCTCGAAACAAGTCAGGTATGTACCTCATGATAACCTAACCTACGTTTATAACTAGGTACTGCACCACGAGCATGGAATGGCATTTCAGTCATATTTACATAAGTCACCGCGTTATCGCGGCCTGATGACTGGGCCAGGAATGTACAGGTACGTGCAGAAATCATATCGGGAGATGGGTTATTGAATTTCTATGTACGATGCAGTTCTTGGATAGACTAAGGGCCAGGACAAAGTGTCATTCTAAGAGCGAAAACGAAGATGGAAAAGTAAAAAATAATTAGATTGTCATAATTATGCTCCCTGTTCTGTATGGTGTCCGGACGTAAAGAATAGCACCATCCCATATCTTCCCGTGGGTGTCGTAAGAGGCGACTAAGGGACTTACCAGAGAATGGGCAGCAGCGTTCTCTGATTCTACAACAACCATACTGCGATCGCCAACCCGCCTGCCAAGCGTGGCGATTATGGCAAAACCCCCCTTCTTGGGGGAGGTCTATGTCCAGCAGTGGACGTCTTTCGGCTGAAATGATGAATGAATGATGAATTATGCTCCCGTGATACCGAGCGGCAAGTCTTGCTCGTGGCGAAACAATAACATCCATTCGGATCAATCTCTAGGTTAAGTCGTGCTTGCCTAGGTTGGTCTGCGGATCGGTGACCACTCATTACATACTGAGTTTCCTCCGTGCCTCGGAAAGCACGGTAAGCCGTTGGTCGCGGCTGTCTTTTGACAGTCGTCACAGCTAGTCAGTAGCCCGAAAGTCTCTGTTTGTGTCTCGAACAGTCTCACCTAACAGTACAGTATTACCCAGTCGCTCCATGTAAAATACTGGTATTCAGTTGCGTCCGGTTAGACTGGAAGCCGACTCCAACATAGTTGGGAAAAGGCTGGGCAGATGATGCTACCGAGCTAGAAGTGGTAATCCTGCTGGAATTCGTTGAGGAAATACGAAAGGCTGAATACGGTTTCCACTTACCTAGGCTCTTGGGATATGGAAGGAGTGGAAAGCACAAAAAAAAATCGCCTCATCCTTGAATAATTAAGATCTTGTAAAATCGTTCAGTGTGATCTCAAAGAGAATCCTTATCAATGAGGATGTCTCTAGCAACGAACACATTACTTCTTTGACAGGTAAGTATGGGGTCCAGGGTTATCATAACAGCAAAGTTTTATTAAGTTTGGAGGGCGTAATGTACGTGAAAACAAGAGTAAGCAGACCGTAGAGAAGGTGGGCTGACTACTTAACAGATACAGCAGGAAACAATTGGCGGAATATTGCAAGTGACAGGGACAAATGGAAGAAACTGGAGGAGGCCTTCACCCGTGAAGGGGCCCATATCCCAAAGACCGTACTAACTTAGATTATTAAATAAAAACTACTAACAAATTACAAACAAAACATACATTTAAAATGCTATTTTAAGGGAAATATATTCTTTTTTTTTATTTTATTGATTTTATAATGTGCGTGTGCCATTCCTAATCATTTTAGGTAAAACAGACAATCGCGGGTCTTCAAGATCTTCAAACACTTTCGAGTACACCTGTACCGGCCCCAGTTGCACGGCGGCATGGCGGCATAGGTAACTAACACAAGCACAAGTACATACTATCGCTGATAAGCTATCGATCCGTCAACTGGACACAATTATACCTAGTTTATACTGACGCTGGAGCATTCATAATGCCGAGAGATCGGGTTACAAGGTGGGATAGTTTTGTCATTTGATAAATTTAGACTATGAGCCTATCTACATTCTAGATTGGAGCATTAATGCAACCTATTGTGACCTACTTATTTTACGGCGTAAAATAGCTGCTGAATTTCAGTACTTACCTTTATTTTAATATTATTAACATTTATAAACATAAAAAATTAGATGATCCAGCTGCCTGACGAAAGCTTCCTCAAGTATTGGTCGAGGCTCTTGGCAGTTAAGCCATTGGCTGAAACGACCATCGGCACAATGATCACTGAGCTCCGGGGAGAGACTGTTATTTCAAGAATCATTCTACGCCGTTCTGATCGATCCATCACCACTATATCAGGCCTACTGGTTACAATCGTCCTGTCAGTGATAATGGATTGATCCCAGTACAATGTGATACTGCCATTTTCGAGAACTGGGTCGGGCACAAACCAGTATGGCACCTATTTTAGAGCACTAGTTATCCTGACTACAAGTTGTGTCTATGCTAAGTACTCTTCGTTATCTGAACTAAAATAGCCGGGAATAATGTGACGCATTGATTCGCTTCTATACTAATACACATAATTATTGCGAAAGTAATTCTGTCTGTTGCCTGTGGACGCCTTAATGTCTGAACAGATTTGGATGAAAGCCACAAGGATAAACCATGATCTGGGATAGGACATAAAATATTTTTTTATTCCAATTGTACGATCCCGAAACTATTGTCGATCTCCACACCGGTGAAACCGCGTGCCAAAGCTAGTCTCATATTATTGCATATTCATTATTTTTTTTACAAAAGGTGTCTTTTATTTTACGGGCTCGTTTAGTTCATTTTGTTAGATATTTTCATGTTCATGTACTCGGAATTTCAAGTTATCTTTGTCTGTAAACAACTTTCCAAACAGCTGTTTTCCTTCAATTCTAAGAAGCCATGCTTCCACAATGATGAACTGCAGACCACACATGAATCATTAAACAATAACATTCCTTTAGAGTTTAGATAATTATCGGACGATTCGGAGAATTCTACAAACAAAGTGACAAACTTGGTTTATTTATTATTACCTCGTAGCTCACATACTTGGTGGACGATGAATAGTAAATAGATGCGCTGCAAAGGTAGTAGGGATGTTACGGAAATTAGTTACATCGGAACTGAAATCGTAATCGAAAGTGCAAAATCAATCGGAAGATCTGAACTTTCGGAATCGGAATTGAACCTCCGTAACATCTCTAGTTTCTAGAACTAACGATTCCAGTGTTTATTTTGTTTAGAATAGACAAGGCTATTGTTCAAACACTGTTTTAAGCTTTCACGGTTTACAACTAAACTTATACAGTCACTTGCGGGATATTTTCCGTGATTGCGAAAACACGGAAGATGTCCCGTAAGTGACAGTATAAGTTAAGCCTATTGTTATTGTTTTTAGTTGTTGTTAGAGACCATTTTTGGGATAGTGATTTCACTGCTGACGTCTCAATAAGGAATAATTTACTAGATACATTAAAAATTGAACAGATTTGTATGAAATGATTTGCCAGTTAAGTTATCCACAACTATCTATCTATAAACAAGTCCAAGTTGATCCCTTGAGTAAAAGTAATTATATTTTTTATTCTGTACTTTGTAATTGCTTGAAGTTAACTGTCAAAAGTTAAGAATTCGTAGCTTTGCTTTCTTTGACAGATTATTTTGACGTTCTTGCCTATTACATAAAAATGTTTGCATAAGTAAGTAATTACTTAAACTTCACTACAGATCACCAACACCTGCCTAGCCTTTTCCCAACTAAAAGGGTCGGCTTCCAGTCTAACCGGATGCAGCTGAATACCAGTATTTTACATTGAGCGACAGCCTATCTGACCTCCACAACCCAGTTAGTACTGGGTAATACGACACCCCTTGGTAAGACTAGTTGTCAGACTTTTTGGGCCACTGACTGTTAAAGATCTACAAATGACAGCCGGGACCAACAGCTTATCGTGCTTTTAGAGGCACGGAGGAAACTCGGTATGTAATGTGGTCACCCATCCAAATACCAACCTAGGCAAGCACGGCTTTACCTAAAGATCGACCCGAACGGCTGTTATTATTTAGCCACGACTACATATACGGGTGTTAATCTTGACGTGTATAAAAAAACGAAATAAGAAAATTCAAAGTACCAGCAGCATGTCAGAAACTTCAGAAAACACGAAAAGGATTTGCTGATCTAGATTATTGTGTGTAAAGATGTTCCTTGCTCTAAAAACTACAGCCCATTTTCATTAGGACGAAACCTGTCTGAATGAATTTTATCTTTTGGCGCTAAAAGTTCAAATTCCAACAGAGCACTAAATAAAGTGTCACCATCGTTACTGAAAACAGACGGTACGAGTCATGAAGGAAAATAGACACACCTTCACATCAATTCTTCGAAAACAAGTTTCCTAAAAAGATTACAATACGATAGGAATCCTACCTTAAGGAATACTAAGTATCTATACAGGAAAACTCCTCTTTCCATAGCACTCCATATCTGATGGAAAAACACGTGGCTTCTCATTTGAATAATGGAAATAAGTTGCGCAATGTGAACTTAAGTTATCGCATTATTTTGCATAGTACGACAAACAACTGATGCAATAGATTATTTGTTATTCGTGACATGTTTGAAAAGCTAAGATTTACGCAGCTTCTGAAGCCTAACATCTACGGGTGTTTAGAGATTCTGGACCCTTTATCAGTCAAATCAATTGAAGTAGAGCTGAAAATTCATTCTTAGTGAATTTGTCATATCAATTTTAGTTTTAAGTTTCATATAATCCGGTCTTAAATCACTAATGGACTCAATTTGTTAACAACACGTCAGTCTGTCTATCACAAATAACTTTACACATATATCTGTAGTAAATATTTCCGTTCTTGAGTTTTAAAATCAGTCCAGACTCCAGACGCAATTAGGAATCCCCAATTGGCTGGAAGACAGATTGCAGACACAAAACAAAAATGTCAGACAGTTATTTATAAACATTTTGGAGATTTATTTCCCAACGGGCAGGCCGACTGACTTGTCTCTTTTTACTTGAGAAAGGACAAGACCTTGTATTTCAATCGTTTTTCTTTCGTCTTTTATAAAGGGGGTAAAAATATCCTTATCGAAGCCGAAAGGTACTTGTTCTCCCCATCATTGTTATCATTTTTTTGTACCGGACCATACCTGGGAACCTTCTAGTTACGGAGATATTGGAGGTCATAGTTCCAATTTTTTTTGGAAAAAAGTGTTTTTTAAAATACTAGTTTTTAATTAAGGTCAACTGTACCCGTAACTGGTAATTTTACTTTGATTACCTCCATGACCCGTTAATTAGTCAAAACATTCATCAGCACAATGTTTGAGTAAAAAATCACGTTTTACAGTATAACTAATTGTAATACTACATTGTGTTGTACCGTAAAAAGTGATTTTTCACCCAAAAAAAAAGTAGTTTCCCAGCAATATTTTTTGCGTAGGGTTACTTTGTTTGATGTTACTACATAATGCTTGGTTAACGGCTTCGTGACGGGTCCGTTTACACCCTGTATATATTATAGTTCTGCGAGTGCTAGCAACACAAAGCCACTGACAATTTCCGTTCATCCTATAGTTAACTGGCATAATGCACGTGCAATAAGAATTATTCTATGTAGAACAAGTGAAGAAAGGAACTTGAATTTGTTAGGTCTTGGAATCAAACTAAGAAGAATGAAACATCACGTATATTTTAAATAATTGAACCAACACGTCACACTCCCGCGCACTCCCGTATATAGTGTCCTATCGAACGCGGCCGTGCCGATCGATAGTGCTGCCCGCCCTGATATGCATAGGGTTGGGACAACCATGGGATTGTCGTTATCAAATTGAAGTTCTGGTTGGCAGTTAGGTTATGCTGTACCTATCTGACACTGTGTTTAGTTTTCCGTATTCTGGAAGAACTTCTTAAATAGGTATCAGTGACCTTTGCGTATTTGGCTATGCTTGATAATCGTGGGGGCTCCCACTTTATTAATCCTGGCTAGGCATCCTACCCGTTCATTGTCCCTCCACAATCACTCCTCCCCACCGTCATTACAGTTAGATATGGTAGTGGCCTGGCCTGTAGTGAACAGATAAATTTTAATGTTTTGACTTAGTACCTACTAACTGGGTTGTGGAGGTCAGATAGGCAGTCGCTCCATGTAAAATACTTACTACGTATTCAGCTGCATCCGGTTAGACTTGAAGCCGACCGCGACATAGTTGGGAAAAGGCTAGGCAGCAATAGCGAAGGGTCAATTTTTGTAAGAGGTAAGCAAAGTACATATCTTTAATTATTTGTCTATAGAGTACTGACTGTGCCATTTTCCAAAGGGAATCCGATTGGATTCGAGTTGTATAGAACCTTCGCCACTGCTAGGCAGGTGATGATGACTTAAGTTTTGGGGGAGACCTTTCATGTGATTATTTTGATATTTGAGAGAAGTCTTGGTTGCTTTTAATAGTAATCTCAGTCTGATAACAATAATAAGCAAGCATTTCTGATTACTGATTTTCTGGCAATGTTACACTTGATCATTTGACCGTGCGGTGCATGCCCAGTTTTGGCCTAAAATAAAGAAATGAGTTTCCATAAACCAAGATTTTTTTTTAATACTAATTGGCCTTACTTTTGACCTCAATCTAGTTCTGAGGACAGAGATGAGGTCGACGATGGAACGAGCTAACCCAAAAGAAGCCTATTAACTCGCGACCTAAATAGATTGTGTCCTGAATCATGACAATTTTCTGACCTTTCACGAGATCCTGTCAAACTCAACTGTTCATTTGACATCCAAAACCACGATATCCAAATAAACCATCACCAAATTAGCTTAACAGCCTCTACGCCCATCAAACATGGGTGTAAAGTCCAAGGTACCCCTCCCCCTTCCTCCTGTACCGTAGGGAGTTGGGGACGTGTGTGTCCAACGGGTACAGAAATACATCACCATATGCACGCCATAACATGTTGCGTAACTAGACACTGCAGCAGGGCTGCCTCTGATAGTGTCACATGGAGAGTGTAAATAAAGGGAGTTTATTTTGATAAAAGGTTTTATTTGACTGATACTGTCGATGGTCTAGTAATAGCTAGAGTAAATGCAGAGGGTCCTGATTTCGATCCCCGGATCAGGTAAAGTATTAGTTGGTTTTCCCAATTGGTGTTCATCAGGAAATACTTAGTAGGTAATAGTCTGGATTTTGTGCCCAGTCTATATCAATAAGCTCGCCAAATGATTACATGTAAAAAGGTTATATTTTTTCCTTTTAGCTTATATTTTGCGAAAACAAGACGTGAGGTTTTGTTGTAATATTATATGTATTATATGTTGTAAATTCAAGGACTCCTTCTAGTGTTGAAGTCGGTTAAAATGTAGCCTATGTTACACGGTCCATAATAACGAATCGATTGACACCTTATTCATCAAAATCGGATGAATAGTTTCAAAATTCAAATTCATTTATTGCAAATATGGGTAGTTATACAGGTGGGTTTTTAAAAACAGGAAAGTTGTTAGTGTCACCATATTCTGCACTAGGCATGCAACATTTAGTTCGGAACGTGGTGAGTCCCTAAATTAAAAATTAAATACATTAAACTTCACAATTACATGTCTATTAAATTGTCAATTAAAATCAAAGTAAATAATGTCAAAGTAATAATGTCAAAGTTAATCTATTATGCTAAAATGTCAAGAATTAATACATCGTGAAATACGCAATTTATGTCAAACTTAAGTAATAAACATTATTTGTTTTTTAGAGTTTGTCGCACAAATATTCATTAACACTATAATAAGATTTTACCAATAACATTTTTTTAACATTATATTTAAATATGTCCATACTTTTTAAGTCCAAAATACATTTTGGTAAATGGTTATAAAGTCGAGGTGCCATCCAAAAAATACTCTTGCTAAACAAGGTAGTTCTACTGCTGTCAGGGAAATATATTTTTTTATTGTAACGTTGACTTCTATAATTTTTGAAATAATGCAGGTTGCGTTTTACATAGACTACGACTTCTAATATATATAGACATGGTAGTGTTAATATTTTTAAGCTCTTAAAAAAGGGCTTACAACTATCTGTTGGTTTTAAACTACATATTGCGCGGATACATCTCTTTTGCATTTTAAATACAGCTTCTTTTTCTGTAGAATAGCCCCAAAACATAATGCCATATCTTAACAAGGACCCCACGTAACCATGGTAAGATGCTAAGACCGCACTGGTACTGACCGTTTTTGCAAGCATATATAACGCATAGGACTGCTGACTTAATTTGAGACACAAGCTTTCCACATGTGATTTCCAGTTTAGGTTATAGTCTATATGTAAGCCTAAGAATTTTGTAGTATTGATTTGCTCAATCTTCTGTCCTTGGAAATAAACATCGACGTTTGTTTGTTTGCAATTTCTATTCTTAAAAGTCATAATTTTAGTTTTGGTCAAGTTTATTTTTAATTTATTTGATGTCAGCCATTCTATAATAGTAAGTAATGTATTTTCAATTTCTTCTTTTAGTTTAGACAGTTCTTTACCAGAGAATACAACTGTGGCATCATCAGCAAACAAAACAGTCGGATGGTTCGTAATGCGCGGCAAGTCATTTACATAAATTATAAATAAAAGTGGTCCTAAAACACTGCCTTGCGGTACCCCTATTTTTACTTCTCTATATTTTGATGAGTAAGTTATTTCTCTTTTAGTCTTAGCACAAATCCTTGTGATCTGAGTCGATTGTCTCCTGTTACTTAAGTAGGACTTTATTAGATCATAAGCACTGCCTCTAACACCATAAGCAGACAATTTCGATAACAGTATATTGTGGTCTACATTATCAAAAGCTTTGGTAAGGTCCATATATAATGCACAAGCATGATTCTTATTATTTAAATTACGCATTACTACATTTAAAAAATTATAGACTGCCATATCAATCGATTTATTTTTTCTAAACCCCGATTGTTCATCTGCAAACAGGTTATTCTTATCAAAGTAATTGTAAATATTACCATGTATTGCTTTTTCAAATACTTTTGAAAACGAAAGTTTAGCACTACGGAGGAACATACATACATACGTAAACTGTTAAAATCATAACCCTTCTTTTTGGCTTCGCCGTAGTCGGATTAAAAACATAACAAACCCGAGCAGCCCTACGGTCCACATCTGCCTTTTAAGGCGCTCCAAAACGAATGCACATCACATCACATGAAGCAAGCGTGATTCTTTATAACGTAATGTGGTACTTTTAGTGCCCGTGCATCCTGCCTGTTGCGACATGCAGCGAGAGTACTCAATGAAATATCAGGAAAGTACAAGCCAAACGTTGTAGATACTTAGATGTTTAAATCTGTTTCATTTTTTCGACATTTTACTAGCACTATCCACGATACTATACAAGATAAAATAGCGTAGACTTAAATTACAACTGAACGACTACCTCGCTGATTTAGTGGCTAGAATGCTCTTGTTGAACATGAGCTCCTGGGGTCTATTCTCAGGTTGGCAAAGTGAGATTTGCGATCAGGAATTTCTCAATCACAGCTTGAAGTCTGGATTTGTGCCCGGTTAGTATTAGGCTCGCCCCTATTAATGAAAATGTGGTTATGCTACCTCTCCCTAATTCTGTGTTCAAGACAAAAGTTTAAATAATCAGGAATCGCATGTTGCAACGCACCAAGAACCACCGATCAATGCGATAGTTCCTTAAAATAAAAAAAAATACTGACCACTTATAAAACCTCGAGAAAAGTGCATGGTTCGGGTTGGTCGTTTCCTATGGAGAAGAACCGGCAAGAAACTACATCATCCTTCCTTCTCGGTATAACTTACTCGGTATAAGAATAGTCTTTGCCCAGTAAAGGCTGAAATTATTTAAGAACAATTTGCAGTGTTTTCCACTGAATCATAATCATACAGGGTGTAAACGGACCCTTCACGAAGCTGTCAACCAAGTATTCTGTACATCAAACTAAGTAACTCTACGCAAAAAATATTTCTGAGAAACGACTTTTTTTTTTTTTGGAGTGAAAAATCACGTTTTAAGATAGGACTCAATGTAACGCACTCAAAACATTGTGCTGAGGGATGCATTGAATAGTACTGCGATCGAGGAGGTATTCAAAATATCTCCGTAACTAGAAGATTCCCTGGTATGGTCGAGAACAAAACAATGATCGCAATGACGGGGAGAACCAAAATAAAAAAAAATATATATATCAGTATAAAGGCACTGGCCTTTATACTGATATATTTAAAAAAAAAAAACTCAAAGCATTTATTTCAATTAGACCATCCGCAAGAGAACCGACGGTAACCGACGTAGCCCGAAGAATAGCCAAACTTAAGTGGCAGTGGGCAGGGCACATTGCTCGCAGAACGGATGGCCGATGGGGCCGAAAAGTTCTGGAGTGGCGACCGCGAACCGGAAGACGCTGCGTTGGAAGGCCTCCCACTAGGTGGACCGATGACCTGGTGAAGATTGCAGGGATCCGCTGGATGCGAGTCGCGCGGGACCGGTAAATGTGGCGACACTTGGGGGAGGCCTATGTCCAGCAGTGGACGTCTTTCGGCTGAAATGATGATGATGATGAGACCATCACAGGCACTTTTGAATATCAGAAAAAAAACAAAAAAAAAAGCGAAGCTACAGTCACAGTCACAAGGCATAATAACTTGAGTAAGTACTGTAGTTGCACATTCCAAAGCGTAGATCTCTATGGAGAAGAATGGGCAAGAAACTCCATGGACACTCTTTTAAATCAAAATATTGTTACAAAATCTTGGTTACATCATTCATGTTGAGATTATACATAGGTATATGTGAGGACGATGCAGGAAGACTTGCACATTAAGAGCGTATTATCGTACTCTCGTTAGATAAGGTCATGATCACGCTGAGATAAACCTATAATACAAATATTTTCTTACCAAAAAAGCGGTTCAAAAATGTATTTATCCGAGGGATGTTTGTCAACATAAACACTAAGCCAGCCAATGAACAACACTTCCTTAAAACACGGAAGCAAAAGGACGTAAACGCTAACAAACACAAACAAACGAGGAATGTGGCTTTGTTACAAAATCAAACACATTTACAGTATCTGAAAATAGAGGTCACACTACAACCTAAATTGTGCCTTAAACATACAACTAAATAAAGTTGAATTTACGTTGTGACGTATTCTGAAAATTACCTTTCTAAATACATTCAAAATGAAATCTTAGGTTTCTTAGATAAGGTTCAATTTCAGTTGTAAGTGACAGTGTTTGCAGTGAATAATCTTTAACGGCTTTTGGTGAAGGATGTAGGATATTGAATGGTCCCAATTTGGTGTGAACCGTATTTCTTCCTTACAGGATATATTGGGGTATAAATAACATGCAGTAACGGTGGTCCAGCTGAGATTAGCTCCAGCAAGACAAATGGAAGAAAAAGAAGATTGAAACAATGATTAATAGCTTCCCCTCCTTATGTATTTCAACTTCAGGACATGGAGTTTAAATAGCAGTGATAGCCTAGTGTTGTGACCGTCGGACCGCCAAGTCATCGGTCTCGAGTTCGAACGCAAAGCACGCACCTTCGATTTTTTGGATTCATGTGCGTATTGTATAATTATCACTTGCTTCGGTAAAGGAAAATATCGTGAGGAAACCAGCATGCCTGACAGATATTTCTTGACGGCAGGTAAAGTCAAGTTAGAGGCCCATGGGTGGAATAAAAACTCTTACACCAGGTTAGGCACTAACCAAACTCTAAAGAAAGAAAGATGAAGTTTAAATGCACTGTTCTTTAAATTCTTCAAAATGGCATATCCGGACTTGACGCCACAATATTGTTTTCTCTAATTCTAGAGATATTTGAAAGGCCTTGAATGAATATACAACATTATTTTTAGTATATGCGAAACCTGAATATAGTTTAATTTTTAAACAATGTTATATTTTTTCCCGAAAATATTTAAAAAGACTACGAGTTGGACACCGAGCGACACTAAGTACCTATCGCAATCATTTAGGTACCTACTGCCAAATTATTATTATCAATGAGCTCAAGACAACGCTGGAGGCGCGCACGCGGGCGCGCCGCGTGTTGATCACGTTTTTGTGCGGACAACCAGGTACCAGAACAAGCTTATAACTTTGTGATTTTTCATGATACACTTTTGAAATTTCGTACATAGATTCTTTACATAAAAATACTAGACACGTGTTTCAGGTTTCGCATATAACGAATGTTGTATAGGGTGTATTTCTTGTATGTAATTCATAACTGCTTTGTAAACTAATTTACGCGACGTGTCATGAATAGGTACTGTAAGAACTTTAGTTTTAAAATACACCACAGGTAAACTAAATATTCCTATATTGTAGGGTCGACCATATTCGATTGAAGATTTATCGAATAATAAAAACTAGATCAACCTGCACGGTGCGTTCATGATGGATTACGACCCACTGGCAGAAACGAGGCCTGTATCCCAGCAGTGGGGACGTAATAAGCTGATCATCAGCTTAAAAAAAATGTAGAAAAAAAAACAGAATTTCTTTGCATTTCGACACCCTCTTTAGAAACTTGATACACCATACCAATACCAAACCACTCAACTTTTAAAATTAAAAAAATAACTAAATCTATTTACCGTCGCTCGCTATTACTAAAACACATTACTTCTGCCTACCCTCTATCCCTCTATTTGCGAGACAAAAGCTAATAAAGATCGAAACACACTACACACTGGGTGATTCATTGCGAGATGCGCTAGACGCGACGAGCGACGCCGGGACGCATCCTCTGTGTAAACACGGTAGGGATGGGACATCGTGACAAAAAACAATATGTCGATAAAAATCAAAGAGTATTAAAAAATATTTTTATTTTCTGAATTAATTTAATAATTTTGAAAACAAATGAATATTTAATCAATAAAAAACTGGTGAGTTAATAAATACTTAGGAAAAGTTACAGTATTGCCTGCCCTGAAATATCGTAAGACTATCTAGACAATTCACCGAATTTTAATCTACTTAATACAGTAATATTTGAGCTTCTTTTAAAAAGATTGTCGTTACTATAACTACATATGTCCTTATTACTTACATGTCACACACTTATATTTAGTAGTTCCGGTTTCAAGAGTGTAGTAGTTTAGTCCTTGAAGCGTCTGTTTAACTTTATCTTAAAAAAATCGCACTCCGATCAGGTAAAACGATGACCTATTTGCCAACCCACACAAGAATAGATACCACTAAGGTCAAATCAAACACCATTAAATACCTACATACACATCATTAAAGCGCGACACACCTGCTACAAGACAAACATGGCGAAACATCGCAATCACCCATTACTCTAATAGTGATTACCAAACTGATTGATTTTATCAGTGATCTCCGAATCAATCGAGTCTTGCAATCGAATCGATGCTGACAGGTACCGATGATTGATTTGCATATCACTCGAGTTGTGAGGTGACGAAATGTCAGCTTGTTAAATATGTGCTCACCGGTCACTTGAGTGGAGGTCGCGAGAAGTTTTTTAGTAACAAGTGATGGTAGCGAAATAATATTTAATTCATTTACCTATGTAATTGTTAAAGGAGCTTGTGTCTGTTAAGAACAGCCGCACGGGGGTATCTTCAAGGTTAAGCCGCGCTTGCCAAAATCGGTTCATGGATGGGTAACCATCAATTACATACCGAGCTTCATCCGTGCCTCGGAAAGTACTTTAAGCCGCTGTAGATCTTTGTCAGTCGTTCCAGGTAGACTGTGGCCCGAAAGTCTGACAACCAGTCGTACCAAGTATCGTATTACTCAGTACTAGCAGGGTTGTGGAGATCAGATAGGCAGCTCCATTTAAAATAATGGTATTCAGTTGCATCCGGTTGGACTGGAAGCCGACCACAACATAGTTGGGAAAACACTAGGCAGATAATGAGAGTTTTGACTGACATATTCTTCACTGTCTCATTGGTCAAGTAATCTGAATACATCAGTAGGGCCGAGACTGAGTTTGAATTTGCCCGGTTAGTGGTAAAAGCTTTGCCTCATATTACACTGGGAATTGAACATATCTGGAAAATGTAGACATACTATCGGTACACCTCAGGCTAACACTTCGGGAATCGACGAGACCTGATGAAGATGTTATGTTATAGTAGCGAAACAAAATAAAATAATGTACCCGAAGACGTTTAAATACACTTGCGATTGACGATAGTACTTGAAAGAACAAACTGGTAATTTATTTGATTTTCGGTCGGTAAAAGTGTAACATGCTTAACTTGGCGAATAAGTAATTTTTCTATAAAGTCTCTCTGAGACTTGAACTCGGGTCACAGTTTTTCAATGGCACTTCTTCGGATACCTAGCCTCTCTACGGTTTTTACTAATCGAATTGTGAAATTAATAGAAATATTGACAATTATAGTCATAGAATTTAAGGCTGGTTTGGCTCAGTCCGGAATCCCGTTTTAAAACTAGATTTGAGTTGATATTAGTTATGAAATCTGGCATTTCAGAATACTGGTCTAGAACTATTAAGCATACGCGGCGATTTAGGTTGAAAGTCTTACCTTATAGTTTTTTCGTAAAATGGAGAGGAAATGTTTAATTTTTATTTGAATTCCAATCTTCATTCTGTATCGGAAGATTCGCAAGCTACACAATAAAGTTAGCTTTCCAAAA
The DNA here is from genome assembly GCA_905163415.1 of Noctua fimbriata. Taxonomy (NCBI): domain Eukaryota; kingdom Metazoa; phylum Arthropoda; class Insecta; order Lepidoptera; family Noctuidae; genus Noctua; species Noctua fimbriata. Next base: position 1,200,894 of record LR990934.1, read on the forward strand.
TCCCGATAAAAAGTCGATCAAAATAACAGTGCCAAAAAAGTTAAATGATAACATATCAAAAAGCCAATCTGAATTTAAGCATTTAGTGCGCTTGAATAAACTCACAATATTGATAGCTAAACTTTGAGTATAATGATTTGCATTTCTGTCGCCTTGCAAGGTGATACTATAAGGAGAGTGTTACACTAGCTATTGTACAGTCAGTGTCTAAATTACCTGACCCCTCTTACGAAAAAGAAGAGGGGAAATGGTAAGGGAAAATGGGTCGAAATCGGTCGTAATGAAGGGCAGTAACTGTACCTAAACTGAATTTTACGTAGAATTTTTTTGAGCCAGAAGATTAATTAAAAAATCAAGCAAACTTAAACTCGAATAAAGCCCAAGAAAAGAATGCATCACAGTGATTGAGAAAAACAAATCAAGCAAGTCAATAAATCTCCGCAGAGAAATATGTACGTGGAAACAAATCTCCCAAAGAGTTACAAAATAATACAATTGGAAAGCTGTCAAAAACATAACAATGCATCAATGAGAAATGCAAGTGTCAAACTGTCGACGACGATAGCTACCGTCCTCTATAAAACGCGATAGGGCCTATCTAGCAGACACTATTGTCAGTTGCATCAATGGGTGGCAGTCTTTTAACGTTCGCCCACGAACTACGCGCTCAAGCAACACGCGCGTAGCGAAAAGTGCTGCATAAAAAAACTGCTTCAATCAATTCAGCTGTTTAAAGAATATCTCTCAAAATCAGGGATTAGGATAATCAGGTGAACGCAGTGCTCCCGACCAGACTGTGGCCCATTTGCATCGAAAGTGTCCCAACACCGATACATTAGAGAACAATACTGACACCGCGAAGTCCTTGGCCACGTACTGAGCCCAAGGTAAAGACCTTATCATAGGATAACGTACCATCGATACGAAATACTATGAAAGAAAAAAAGAAGAAAAAAAGAAGAAAACATGTTACTAGTAACCGCGACGGCATTTGCTCACGCAAGGGCAACAAATGACGCGTCGCGTGTCGTAGGCCGCATCGACTGAGGATGTGAACGGAGCGTAATAACTTGTGCCTTTTATAACTATTGTACTATCGAGTTACTAAAAGCTTCGATTGAGAAATAGGAGCCATGTTTATTGACTACTGAATGCATTAGGTGTTATGAAATTCTCGATTGTTTTAGAGAGCAGTTCGGAATGTGTCAAATCTTTTATATTAATAATAATTTTAAAAGAGTAACCATTAACTTTCTTGACAGTTCTTCTCCATGGGAAACGACCAACCCGAACCGTGCACCTTTCTTTCTCGACGTTTTATAAGTGCCCATGTAAATGAAATAAAAATATTTTGATTTATTGAATCTTGTGAATTTATTTCAGAAAGGAAACAATCATTTTAATAACCTACATGTGGTTTAGCTTTAGTATTAACCAGTCATGAATTCAGATCATGCATCTTAACATCTCTATTCAATTTAAATACTTTCTCAATAACAGATTTAGCTAGCTGTTTTCTACCTTTCAATGTTAACTTTAGCATGACACGAGAGGGGAGGCCTGTCTATACTCACAATGGGAGGAACCAGGCCGCCTATGCTGTTGATGAATGTCATCTTTTCTTCTGGACCTTCGTCAGACACAATCATCTTCATCATACTTCAACAAAGATACTGGCATAATGCCACTATCTGACTGACCTGGAAGTCTTTGTACTCTGGACCCAGGTTGACTGCAGCAAGAAAAACCTGCTCAGGTGGAGATTCATTAATGACTCTGCCCTGGAGTGTAAATGTCATGCTGTTCCACAAACGATGGGGCACTTAATCCTGCGTGTCCTGTTGTTGATTAATTACAGGAACTGATGGACGCTACTGAAGGCACCAAACTAGTGGCTCAGTTCTGGGCCGATACAATTTAGATTACCATCGACATGCTAAGAAAAAAAGCCACTATTTTCCACATAACTAAAGTTTCGACCACTCTTCCAACTTACACAATCATTTTTCTGATAAAAGCCATCCAGCAATCAAAATATCGTTTTACCTTTATTCCATTAACTGCAAACCAAAGTACATTGTAAAAGCCCCTTAACCAGTCTTGTGACAGACGTAGGCCGCTCTAGAAGCATTAATGAGATGACAATGAAATGCCTCGTGTGGGCGCACCGCCTAGCTGTCGGTACAGGTACTAAGCAACCGCTTGGAACTCACTTTAATTATCAAATGGACTCGTAATTGAATATTTAATCATGTTACTGTCAAGTTGATGTTGTTGTGTCAAGTTGGTAGAAGGTACAGATTTACAGTGATTCTGAGGATATTGTTTAAATAACGAGGGATTACTTAATGCCATGTACACAGTCATATTGTATGGGTCTACTGCCCTTTTTCACTCATATTCCTAAACTTAACGCCTAAATAAAAGCGCTTAATTAAATTTCTCAACACTTAACTCTTTTATTTAATAATTAGAAGGTATTTAGGTCTCGCGTAGTGCTTGTAAAAAGAGGCACACATTCAAACAGCTGTAAGACTCTTGTTGTTCATACAGAACGTCATTTTCCCCATTTGATATCGGACAAAAAACCCTAATACAAAGACAATAAAGGTAAAGGGAAAGGGAATCGATATAGCGGGAATTATTCATACTGACATCTCGATTTTATAGCGTTGACCTATGGCCAAAAAAAAACCTAGATCAAACTTGGAATAACCATGCATAACATCACGCCTGTTATCCCCGAAAAGTTAGGCAACGGTATACCTAATAGTGCAGCCACATTTCGCCTGTTATGTTTATAGGGGGCGAGCCTATTGCTAAAGACCGGGCACAAATCTAAACTCCGTGCTACTGAGAAACAAACATTACTGTTTTTAATAAAAACAAAGAGAGAAAGTAAAATATGTATTTCACTCAAGTACATTTTAATAAAAAGGAAAAAACAATGGCGATCAACGAGTTTTTACAAGTTAACAACAAAAAGTGTGTGTTGCCTCACCAAAAAAAAACATATTAAGGCTCATTAATGTTGCACACCTAAAAAACAAGAAAAAATAACAAAATAATTAATTTGATTCTAAATTATTATAAATCACTGCAATTTATTGCATTAATTTATAATATTTCAGAAATATCGAAATATATGTTCACATTGTATTGAACAATTACCAATAAATATTTCAACATAATTATCATCTGTCTATTAGGATATATAACAATGTCTACGTCATTCAGCATGTCATTGAACTAAACCCCCAAATAGCTAATCCATTCAAATACGTATGTAAATCTGTTTAGAACTGTCACTTGACATACAAGCTCGCCCCGCCGCCTCCCCTGTCACTCAGAGAGTAATTATCATTGATTAACATTAACTTGTCTTCCTACCCGCCCGCTTCCGTATCCGGTATTAATATAATATAATAATTATGATAAAGGACAAACTTTTTGTGGCTAGGAAAGTTCACTGCTTTATATATTTTTTTTTTTGTGTTAAAATATTAGTATTTTTGTTATTATTATTACTATACAAGGTGTAAAAGACCCTTCACGAAGCCACCAAGCATTCTGTATGTCAAACTAAGTAACTCTTCGCAAAAAAAAAATTGCTGGACAACGACTTTTTTTTTTGCGGTGTAAAATCACGTTTTACGGTAGGACTCTATGTAACGCAATGAAAACACAGTGCTGATGGATGCATTGAATAGTATTTGGGTCGAGAAGGTATTTAAAGTAAAGTCATAACATTAAAAACTTTTATTAAAAAAAAACTTCTGAAAAAGTTGGAACTTTGACCCACAATATCTCCGTAAGTAGAAGGTTCCCAGATATGGTCTAGAACAAAAACATGATCGTAATGATGGGGAAAATCAAGTACCATTCGGCTTCTTTAAGGGTATTTTTACACCTATTATACCGACCCGCCCGGCTTCGCACGGGTGCAATTTACTAAGACAGCCCCACCTATCGGGTCTTAAACCGGGTCGCAACAAATCACACAAGTTAGAAACAACCATACAAATTCACAAAATTTCATTTAAATCACTTGAATGCTTTTTTTTCTTTTTTTTTTTAGTATTGGAAATCATCAAATGAACCCCCCCCTCCCCCCCCCCCGCTCTGGGCGGAGCGGAATGGAGTGTCAGACTTTGCCCTTTGTGTTCCAGGGCCGCGGTATCTCTTTCGAACAGTCCCGCAGCCCATCACTTGAATGCTTGCTGTCGAAGGTTAGCGTCGTACACGCTAATCTCCGGCAGCAAGTGCTCACATAGGGACACGTGATTTTTATGTCTTAAGATCTGTTGTAATTTTTAATCAAGTTAATTACTTCTCCATCATGAGAAGTATAACTCTTATCAATCATTCAATTCAAAATAAATAAGAGTAAGCATGATTAATTAATAAAAAACGAGCAAAAAAATAACTCAAAATGTCCTTCATTTTCTGATGTAAGCATTGCATTATTATAAAACACGAGAATCACTCAAAATATCAATGATTAATTATTTTTACTATCGTTATCAATATTTTGATTTATTTAGTCTTTAGATCACTATTTTAATTAATCACAGAGCACCTCCTCATTTTAATTTTGTGAAAATTTTTAGCGCTGATCCCAAAGACAAAGAGACAAACACATAGTTAAGGGATTACCGTCCAATCTGATTTAGGTGCATACTGTACTCAATTAAGTATTTAATATACAGGTTATTACTTATTAATAAATATTTCGAAATAAAAATATATTAGAAAAATATCCGCAGAAAATCTATCGATAAGTCACAAACTGCGTGCCCCATCCCTACTGCTAGTAAAACAGATGTTAATGAACTTGGTCTGTTTGAAATTAGACCGGCGCAGGCGCCGATCCGATGCACGCATGATAATAACTTTACAGCATCACAAACATCGGTTTTATGATCTACGTGCATGTTTGAATGCGGTTTCAGAGAGCTGAAAACTTGTGTTTGTACACAGTTGAAGAAATTGAACTTTGGACTATGAAATCTTGGACTTTGTACTCTTTGTCGTATATAGGGTGACTGGTAATTAGTGACCGATACTTAAACACGTGATTGTACTCATGATAACAAAGTAACAAAATACTCATTCACTTTTAGCACAATAAAACTTACGGTGCGGGCTTGTGAGCCCCGCGGGTGCTCTGCCTACCCACTGTTGCACGGTACGATAGTAATGAGACAGAACGGGATCACGCGGCTAACAGCTGATAGGTCAAAGCCGCGCGCGTGCAAATTTCATACGGCTGGACTGTTGTGTTATTGTGATAAAAGTGAATGAGTAAAAAAAAGTCTTTGGGAAAGTTATTACTACAGGATACGGGATATTTACCATGTTTACTATTTTTGTTGAGTTCCCGATATTTTTTTTTTTTTTTTTTTAATAATGGGAAAGTTGTTTGTTTTTTTACCAGTCACCCTATATAGTGGACTTCAATCCCTGGCAAATGGCAAAATTCTAAGTACTACTTTTCTAAGCTTTTTTGAATAACTGTTTAGCGGAATTTAGTTTAAAGATAAACCAATGCTTACTCTAATTTAATTTGATAGACTGGACGCAGAAAGCGAAAATCCGAGTGTTGTAGTAACTCGGGAACGGCAGTGGGCGGCGCCTGAGTTTATTATACGAATACATACTTGGAATAGAAAAGCTAGTTAGCCTTTTTACACACAATTTCCTGTTTTCAAAAAATTCACACTAAAGATCGCAATTTTCCGGGAAAATGTCACTTCCCACGAAATCTCATCCGCACGTTGTAAAAGGTGTGTCGCCGTATGTGCTGCCCGGCACGTAGACCCACAATTAGTGGGCAGATAATGAAATTATCGCCATTTTATAATATACCACTTATTTTCGGTAACCTTATCGAACGATAGCGATAGTCGTTATTTCGGTGCTGACTAATCTATAGTACTAAAGAGAGTGGATTTTAGGAACTTATTTCTGGCTTTGCAGACTTGTAGACTGCACTTTTTATGTAGATTATTACTTATAATCGATAGGTTAAAGATAATACATAGGTAGAAGTAGTAAGCATTCAAGTTTTTGATCCAGAGGTCGTCTTCGCTTACTCAGGCAATCAAAGAAACAATTGACCCATGGCGAACGAATATGTTAGAAAATTATATTATAACCCAATTTTCTGAAAAATTCTTGGCTTTTTCTAAATGTGATGATCATGCCGTGTAAAATAGTTTTATTGGCCAGCGTTCATTAAAGATTTAGCAGCTATACCGTACGGTGAAGAAAAACTGAACCAAGTAGTTAAAATAGGAGCCCAACATTTACAATTTTATAATCTTTTTTGCTTTTTTTTTGCCTTGCTTTTTATGCTTTGTATTCGCAAAGTAATGCCTCACATTGGATATAACCTACCGACTGGTCCCCTGTTGTATCCTTTTGGCTTTTAGCCTCTTTCCAAGTAGTCAGTCAGTTTTATACCTCAGCGCCACCTATCAGTTTGATAACGTAAACATTGATAACGATTTCTTATCAAAAGTCATTCATGTACACTCAACTCACCTATTTATCGGGCATGTGTGGTTCGAACGGTATATAACACAAATCCATGTGATAGCTGCTGATTATCTACGGTTCCCAAACAAAAGAAGAATTTAATCGCATTTTTATTGATAGTAATGATTATTTGTTGATTTACCTCTGTGCGGTAATTGTAAGTAATTACACTGAATTATTCCGTTTTGTCCTGAAATCTGAGAAACTAGACTGATCGTCGGGGAAATGGCCGAGCAATACTGAGATTTAGTGAGCGTTATAAAACCAACGACCGTCCGGTATAAGATTGGAAATACACAGATTTCACTTGCCTTCTGCAGACTTTTACTTCATTTTACCGTATAGAGGCGCAATTTGTGAAGGTGACTGCAACAGCAAACCGTAGCGCAGCGGCATCGCATAGAAACCAGTCTGATCAGTCAGATCGAACGGAATTAAAATCAAGAGTAAACGCACAGTCTGGTCTTGCGGTCTGTCAATTCAATTGGGTGGTTTTGCCGCTAAGGAACAGTTGCTTCGCTTTCGAAATTGAAGATAATCTTAAAAACCGGCCAAGTGCGAGTCGGACAAAACAGAAATACACATCTACCATCAATAATCATCTGTCTAGCTATTACGGATCATGAGATACAGCCCGCAAACAGACGCACGGACGTACAGCGGAGGCTTAGTAATAGGGTTCCATTGGTTAGCCTTCGGGTACAGTACCCTAAAAAGTAAGTACATCGTAAACCTACAATTTCTTTATAAACTTTCACTATTATAATATTGATGGGATTATTTATCAAACTTAACTTTTGTTGCTGATATTACGTACAGTATAATAAAATCACGTTATCACAGTGCAACTTCTTTAAGGTACTCAAAAACTTTTGTATTCATAGTTAAGTAAGTAGGTCAAAAGCTAATAACACTTTTACACGAGGGAAAAATTCCCAACTAAGTTATGCACCCTGAAAAACTAGTTGCAACAACGTGCCCGGTATATTTTAACAGTTTATAGCGTACTACTTACAAAGGCAAATGGGAATTAATATTCAGTTTCCTACCAACCCGGTGCCAAGAAATACTGAACACTGTAAAGGCGCTGGCTGCTCCACATCGAACCACGGCTAAGCTACGCACGGGTAGGTACTCAGCTTCGCTGTTTATGAACATGTGGAACGAAATGTTCTTCTTTATCGTGTGGTTACTGCCTAACCTGGTGTCAGAGTTTTTATGCCGCCCATAGGCCTCTGTCTTGGCTTTAAAAGCCGTCGAAAAATATCTCTTTTCATGCTGGTTAGCTCACGATGTTTTCCTTCACCGAAGCAAGTGATAATTATACAATACGCACATGAATCCGAAAATTTAGAGGTGCATGTCTTGGGTTCGAACTCTAGACCTATGGCTTGGCAGTCCGGTCACACCACTAGGAAATCGCTTCTGCTTTTTTAGAACGAACCGTAAACGGTTTTAATTCAGATTTTACATCACATTCAAAATCAAATTGACCTCTATTCTGTCGCATTAAACTTGCTACCTTTCAACAGCCTCAGTTGCCACCAAGTCTCTAGAAATCACAGTAACCTTTATTCTTTAGTACTTTCACAGTTTATTTACCGCTAGGTAGGTTATAATGATTCTGCTGTAGAGCATTTATTTAATACAAACCTCAGGATGGCCAACTTGTCCAGTCATAATAGGGGTACTAGGAGTAGCCCTCCCTCGGAATGAGAGATAATAAGCTGTAAACTTGTATAATCTTTATTTTGGCATTCTAAAATAGTGCCCCATTAAAATTGTTTCCAAAATTGCATTGTGGTTTCCTATGTGAAATGTTTTTTCTATGAATTTTGTCTCAAAAGTCTCATAAAATCTCGTGTCTGCTTCTTAAGTTCTTCAAGATCAAAGGTCGCAAAAATCATTTTTTTGCAAATGTCTAGGTCTCATGGGACCATCCAATGCTGTTGAGAGATAAGATAAATGTGAAACAAGTGTGCGGAGGCGTGTCTGGTAAACAAATGACCCGCGCAGCTGACGACGTAGCACACATCGCCGTGCATATCCTACGCGGCAGTGGAAGGTCGACTTTATGCCCGTAATGAAACTTGTGTTCAGCGGACAGCTTTACTTTTTAATTTAGCAGTATTTTGCTGTTTATATTACAGTTTCCTTTTAGTTTCAGGTCGTGAAGGAAAATGGAGTTTGCATGAGAAAAATATGTTGTTTTCATAATGTAATTCCATTCTATTAATGTAATCGAAATAGATGTCGAGATGAAACTTTCACGTTTAAATTTGTAGTATTTATCAGATATCATTTCATATTACTGATGTATGGAATGTTATGTAACATACCTGTTTCGATTTTAGAAGTAATGTAGTAAATCAGGTCGTTATCGTACCATAAGCAGTCAATCTGATTCTGCCTGAGAGGAATCGATTGTTCTGGTGCTCGCTAACAATGGTAGGTAATATATAACGATTATGAAGTAGATGGAGTGTTAAGACGAGCAATGAGTCAAAATGTAACTTAGTGAGTGTGTCCACGGCCAGAAGGTGTCTGAGCCTTAGCTTTTTAGTTTAGATAGTTAATAAATATTTTGTAGAGTGTGATGTGGCAGTGCTGTGTTGCTTTGCCAGTCTGTTTTTATAAGTGAAGACTTTGTAATAAGCTCTCATTTTCAATCACTACTTTTTATTATTTTTGTTTAGCTTTAAGTCTTCCATAGTTCATAAATAAATAACAAACATTACCTGACATCACGCATGTTATTCTCGAAGGTTTAGGCAGAGGTGTACCTGTGGCTGAATACAGGATGTAGAAGGACAATTCACGAAGCCGTCAACCAAACATGCGGTACATCTAACTAAGTAACTTTGCGCAAAAATTTTTGCTGGGAAACGACTTTTTTTGTGAAACAATCAAAACATTGTGATGATGGATGCATTGAATAGTACGGGGGTCATGGAGGTGTTTAAAGTAAAGTCATAATATTAAAAACTTGTGAAAAATTTGGAACGTTGACCCACAATATCTCCGTAACTGGAAGGTTTCCACAAGTGCCTTTCGGCTTCGTTAAGGGTAGTTTTACACCAATTATATGTAGGTACTATTAAAAATGTTAGTATATCTCTTATTAAATACCTCGCCCTATTAAATCCGGCACTTAATCATTTATTATTTCTTGTCTTTTTAAGTTTTGAAAACGTTACACATTTCTCAGAAATTGACACTCCATATTCTAACTTCTCTATGGCCATCATTATGTACGCCATTTTCCATTGATATGAAAGGCTTAAGCGATACATCGTGCAATCTTTGATAACCTTTTCCTTTCCGTTTTGTACCAAAGTTGGTAAAACTTAGCATTATAGATTCAAACCTTTGATGCTAAGACCATTTTAGCGGTATATTCGGCATGTTTTGAAGAAATCGTGATACGTCACGACACCTTTTTGCAAAGGTCTTAAAATTCACAACTCACAATAAATAGAGTCATCTAGATAATTCTACAATGTTATACATAGCGTAGAACTTTTTTTTAGTTAGCCTGTATTGTCCCACTCCTGTCCCCGTAGCATGACCACCGTAGACAAGGATTTCTTTGACGGAAGAATCGACAAAATGACAGATTGTGTCGACACACTGACAGATTTCTTTGCATTTTTTCTTTTCTTTTCTTTGGTTCTGTATGGTGTCCGGACGTAAAGAATAGCACCATCCCATATCTTCCCGTGGGTGTCGTAAGAGGCGACTAAGGGACTTACCAGAGAATGGGCAGCAGCGTTCTCTGATTCTACAACAACCATACTGCGATCGCCAACCCGCCTGCCAAGCGTGGCGATTATGGCAAAACCCCCCTTCTTGGGGGAGGCCTATGTCCAGCAGTGGACTTTTCGGCTGAAATGATGATGATGATATAAAGCCAAGTCAGAGGACCTTAGGCGGCTTAAAAACTCTGACACCAGGTTAAGCTCTAGCCACAAGATAAAAAAGAAGAACGGTAATACGGGAACTTCCAAAGATATGCTAGGCTAGTTCAAAAACGAAAGCTTTGCTTATTGAGATAGAGATTGTTTGTACATAATTATGTACCTATTTCTACAAAATCGCAAGTTTTATATAAACTTTCTTTCGAATACAAATGCCGTTCAATTCACTGCAGTTGCAGCTGCAACACTTCACATAAACGACCCCACTATAAAACACTTGAAAGTTAAAAACAATTAAATATTACCCCATAGATCTCCCCTATTTGGTTCAGTTAACAGCTTAATTATTGAATAGCCCGCATCCCCATGTCTGGCTACCAATATAATTAATTTGGATGTTTTAACCGTGACCAAATACATTTTGAATGGTGGCACCATGAAATGTCCGTAAAGATTTTATTGTTCGGTCTTGTAGCACACGGAAGGGAAAATCTAATAACACCTAACCTTTACCTAATCTGGGAGTCGAAAATCCTCAAATCAGCAATAGCGTTTGCAACGAGAAACAAACAACGAGCCAACGAGCCTGTCCAGAATCTCCAGAATTCATACGGACAAGCTAACAATGGGGATTTCAAAGATCAAAAACCTATGCCTTATCTACTGGCAATGCTGTGTGGTATTGAGAAACCGAAAAGCTCCGCAACACTATACTTTCTATAATATATCACCCA